>PVKE010000448.1:0-115828 GCA_004027555.1 Craseonycteris thonglongyai
CTTTCTTTTGGCTATTAGAAGGAATGATTCTGAAGGCAATAACCTGTGCACCCTATTTAATCTGTGGAATCATTTAATACTGCCAGAGATACTGTTTCTGTCACCTGAAACCTGGTATTTCAAGGAATTTAATAACTCTAGGGTCAGAAATTTGGAAAATTGGAAGCTAAAGATTCAAAGCATGATAGGATTTTTTTCTTTAACTTCACCCCTCCAAACAAAAATGGCCTCCTCCTTTACGCTAAAATAAAACTAGTATGTACCAGATGGAAAGAAGCAAATTCAGAACATGTCGTTGCATGAGTAGATCAACCTATGATATCACTTATGTTAAAACCCAGTACACTGGGGAATTGAGATAATTGTCCTTATCTTACAAATCTTTGTGAAACCAGAAATGCAACTCTAGAGCCGTTCAAAGCCCACCTACCTTTAACATTCTCAATTCATCCGACTGCAGGGAAAACAAAATGAATGGCTTCTTTTCACGATAAGAACTGCTGCTCTGGCTCCAAAGCTCCTGGCCAGGACAAATACAGACCTTAATTTTCTTCTCCACAAACACTAATAAGAAAGAACCTTAGCCATCCAAATAAGTACACTTATCCCAACTGCTACAAATCGGTGGGATTCTACCTTATTGTACTTCTCTCATGGCTGAAATTTAAAAAATGAACTATCAGGTCTTTGGTTGCATCTGTCTGTGTATGTATCCAGAGGATATTATTAGAATTGGTTTGTAAAGAGATACGTTTCATTGACTTAAAGCAGGGGTGTCCAACCTTTTGGCTTCCCTGGGCCATATTGGGAGAAGAATTGTCTTGGACCACACATAAGATACACTAACACTAATGATAGCTGATGAGCTAAAAATATCACAAACAAATGTCATAATGTTTAAGAAAGTTTATGAGTTTATGTTGGGCCACATTCAAAGCCATTCTGGGCTGCAGGTTGGACAAGCTTGACTTAAAAGAATTAAACACTTACATAAAAAAATTCTCAAAAAATAAAAAATGAACCCAGATGATTTTAAGGATCATATCATCTGGGAAAATACTTTATATTAAACCTGGTTTGAGTTTGGATTAGTTAAATAGGTATGTCTTTAGAGTTAAAAGCATTAAACATATCACTTTTATTCTACCTGGGTATATTAGTCAAATAAGTTCATGTTATCTCTGTTGCAAAACTTGTCAGCAAGAAAAATACCTTGGTATGATAAATTTTTCATAAGTAACCTAAACGTAATTATTGAGAACAAGTAAATTAAGCAGAGGTGAATAGAATAAAAGTGGTCAAACTTCTTAGCAATAACTATACGGTATGTTTACTTAAAAGTAGATTCCCAAAATCTTTTGGTAACTTGAAATCCTTAAAGTTTTGCCACATTAAGTTAAATGATGAGTAAAGTTAAATGTACTGAATATCTAGGTCAAGCTTGTCCAACCTGTGGCCGTGGTGCAGCAGGCAACCCAGGAAAGTTGAATGTGGCCCAACACAAATTTATAAACTTTCTTAAAACATTATGAGATTTTTTTTTGCAATATTTTTTTTTAGTTCATCAGCTATTGTTAGTATTAGTGTATTTTATGTGTGCGGCCCAAGAGAATTCTTCCAGTGTGGCCCAGGGAAGCCAAAATGTTAGACACTCCTGATCCACAATATCCTGATTGAACATTATCTTAAAATGTTGTGTATTGCAGAAAAATAAGCAACTTTCTTTGTCAACTGCATTGTTACCAGATCTTTAACAATGTCATTTTAAGTCTTTTGTCATTTATAGTTATTTTATTGCTACTTTTTACAAGCATGTTTTCATCTTCAGAGAGATTTGTGGAGAGTATTCTAACACTTATTCTAAAATACAGGTTTCTGATAAACCTTGAGATCATACCAGTAAACTGAGTGAGGGTTTGCAGAACTCTGAGAAAAAAATCAGATTCATGAAACTGCTAACAAAAAGCTCAAGATGAACACGAATTAATCATGGGTTGATGAAGAGGATTGCAATTTTTATATTTTTTATTTGAAATATTACTGGTTCTTTAATCTTTTGGTTTTCCAGGCATAAAGAAACCCTGTCTCTTAAGCTACATATGTTGTGGAGCAATTTGGTAAGTTTTACCTTTCTGAGAAAAATTGAAATACTCATCTTTTTCTCTCTCCTTGAACTCTCTAGAATAGAGACACTCTCAGTGAGTATTCTTATTTTCACAGCAATATTGTTGTTGGCATAAATTCAATAATAATCTGCACTCCTTGTAACAGGACACAATTGGAAACTGGTTATATTACCAAAGCTTTGACTGGAAAGTCACATTTGAGAGAAAGATGCCCAGACTCAGATATGACCAGACAGATTTAAGGAATTAAGATTGACTTGGAAGCCAATCAAAGCCTTGGAAATGTTGGCCTCGTACTTTGCTTACAGGATTTCCAGCAGCCTTACCAGGTGATTAAGGAAGACCACTTCCTGGCAGGTGCTGGATACTCATGCTATTCGGAGGACCTCAAGAAGAGAGGTAGGAACTCACCAAAATCTATAGGTATTGTAGGTAAAGTCTGATAGCAAATCCTTGCCTTGGCTTTTTGGGCCTTGAGAGGTTTGTTAAAGTTCAATCTGAAGATTGCTTATGAAAAATTCCAGCAAAGCAGATTTAAAAGAGCCTATATGGTTAATTACTATCCTTACTGCTCCTATGGAAATAATAGACCAACTTTATTGAAATGTATTATTGTGCAAAAAAAGTTAGTATTAATTTGGCTATCTTTGGTCAAAATGAGGGTGATGTTAGAGAGAAAAACTGTTTCATTAATATACCTTTGTTTATATTAGATTCTATGTTATTCATTGTGTTTTGAGGTTTTGTTCCTACCTGTAAACTGGACTGAATCCTGAATTCTTCTATTTTCCTCCAATAGCTGGCTATGACTTTCCAAACTATTAATATTTACCAATTTTCTCCCATACTTAGACCTGAAATTGTTGAAAACTACAACTGCCCTTTTCCCTAAGTCATGCAAGCTAAAGTGGGACAACTTGATATATAATGAGAAGTCACCAGACCCGCTCATATGTGGATATTATTTGTGCCTGTTGCAGAAAAATTACCAGAGACATTCAAACAGCAAAGCTTGAGAATCTATCAGACTGTCACTCCCTGCCTTCACTCCATCTGAAGATGTTTCATGCCAGACATCTAGCAATCTTCTTGCCTGGCTACCTTCAGAACTCAGAAACTGGGGTTACTCTAATATGGTCATTAACCATTGTTTGTCTTTTGTTTCCATAGAAATGCCTCTTATTAAATACCTGCTTGCTTGTACCATAGATCTAACTTTGGGTTAGAGCCACCTGCATTGTCACCTGAAATGAGACAACTGTTTAACTGAACTGACCTATTCTCAAGACAGAAACTGGTTTCTAAAACTGATAATATAATAATAATTAGCACTGAAAGAGCTCAGTTGGGAGAGGGTTAGACTGAAGATACATATAATAATAATGGCTTAATTGGTCCTTTCCTTATGCTTCAACCTAAACATTGGCACAAATCTTAAGCTGACTATAAACTCACATATGAAGAGCATCTTTAGCCCATATTTCCACCCCCACCCCCCAACGAAGGCACTGCCACCTTAGTATCAAGGGACTTAAAATGTTTTTGTTTTTTTCATCTGTGATATTTTCTGAAAGAAAAACCCTGATCAAAATGTGGAAATGGGGAAAAGAGTGAAATAAAATGGAATCACTATAGTCAAGTTGTTAAATTATTAAAACCAAGTGGTTTGAGGTATAAGAAAAGAATTCTAGTCTTGATTTAAGTAGCCTGGGAACTTAAAACTATTGAACTTTCCAGTCCTGTGTCAATGCCTGGACATAACATCAGACTTCCAGCTAAACCCTCCTGTTAGCCCCCCACCCCACCCTGAAGGACTCTCATATCCAGACCACCTGACATCCATTATCCTGACCAACTGACATCTGATAACCCTCCTGGACCAACCCTAGGGCCAACAATGCAGGGCTGATTATTCTCAAGTTTGCACTTGTACTGTAAGAATTCAACTTTTCTTTCTTCTTTGGAACACTTCTGGGTCTTTGCCTAGCTGTGTTTCCATTTAGCAAACCCTAAGATCCTTAAATAAATCTTTATAAATTATTTCTAGCCAAAGCCTCCCGATTCATCAATTCTCAGTCAACACATGTTATTAGACTTTAATTTGTTTTTCTCTTGCTAATCTGTCTCATGTCAATGTGATTATCAGACTGGCCAGAAGATCCTAGAAAAGGAAAGAAAAAACTTTTTCTCCTCAACACTGCCAACTTTCTTCTCCTTTCCTTTTTATCATCATAAACTCTTTTTATTCTTTACAGACATTTTAGGGAGTTTGGATAGGGAGCAGAAGTCAAAACTTTGTTTTCAATACTCTACATTTATCCCAAAGTCTCTTCCTATTTTTTTAAATTGTCATGCATTGTTCAAAACAAAATCACAAGAAACTTTTATACTTATTTCCAACAATTATTTTGTTCCTGTCCAGTCTTTATTCATATGTATACCTTTATAAAATGCAGTTATCCAAGTGACAATTCTGTTTTGACTATTTTGGAATTATTCACAAATATGCCACTTCTCACTTATGCCCTAACTATTTAATGACCATTTGGACTTACGACCAGTTCTCCAGTGTGGGGAATCCCTTCTCAGTCTGTGAATCTTGGGAATGCCATTTCTCAGTCTTTATTCATTCTCCTTTATTCAGTCTTTATTCATTCATTCGCAATCACCCAAGACTGCATATTTTGTTTATAAGTGTGGTGTCACGTGATATCTATTAAAAATACATATCTGATGGCACCACAAGACATCCTCCTTTAAGCTCCTCCCTTACTGACCAATTCATTTAATGACCTAGTCATAGGAATGCAACTTGCTCATTAAGTGAGCAGTGCCTGTATTTCTATAAAGGTGCACGCTATTCAAAATTAGCATGGAAATGAACAATACTAAAGATACATTACTTTTGCAGAGCCTGTTCTGACACTCGCTCAACAGATGTCCTTTTCCCTAATGAAAAAAGGGGACTTCCTGTTCTATGGTACCAACAAGGACTAAGACGTTAGGTATGGGTCCAGGGCTCTTTGTTCCATCTCTTAACCCGATAGATACTTTGACTCTCTTTATAAGTACAAATATTTCAATAAAAACCATGCACATATTAAGTGTTTCATTGAGAAAGTTTTGTTTTGTTTTTTCTTTCTGGCACTAGCTCTGTTTGGGGATTTACCCCAGATCACTGTGACTCCCTATCTTTTAGAATTGCTAGATTCACTTAATGACTGTATTAGTCACAGTTCTCCAGAGATATAGGACCAATAGGATCTATCTATATCTATCTGCCTATCATATCTATCTATCTATCTATCTATCTATCTATCTATCTATCTATCTATCTATCTATGATCTATAGGTTTATTGTAAGAAGTTGACTCACCAAGTATGAAGGCTGGGAAATCCCAAGATCTGAAAGCTGGAGACCCAGGAGAGACAATGGTGTAAATTCCAGCCCAAGCTTGAGTCCAAAGGCAGAAGAATGATGTCTCAGCTTGAAGTCTGTCAGAGAGAAGGATCAAATTCTCCCTTACTTGTATTTTCTACTCAGGCCTCCAACAAATTGGATGAGGTTGACTCACATTGGGAAGGGCAATCTGCTTTACTCAGTCTACATTTTCAAATGCTAATTTCATCCAGAAACACTCTCACAGACACATCCAGAACAATGTTTAACAAAATACCTGGTCACTCTGAGGCCCAGTCAGGTTGACACATAAACTTAACCATCACAATGGCAATCAGGTAGAAATTTCAGAACACCAGGAGACAAAGACTGGCCTGTATCTTATTAAACACCATGCCCAGACCAGGGTGGTTTCCTATATTAAAGAATTTTTGTCAGTTTATTTATGAACATGTGTCAACATTTAATTCTAACCTGGTAGGCTGAGGAAAGATCTTTGTCAATTTAAAAGTTCACTCTAAACAGGGCTATTTCATGGGAAAACTGAATGGTTAGAGCATCAGTCCTCAAAATGTGGTCTTTGGGGCAGCAATATGGACCTCACCCAAGAGCTTGCTAGAAATACATTCTCAGGACCCACCCGGAACTTACTGAATCTCTGGGGTGGGGGCTAGAAATATGAGTCTTTTTTTCATTATTTTTTATGTTTTTGACAGAGAGAGAGAGAGAGATACAGAGACAGAGACAGAGAGAAGAGGGAGGGCCCCGAACAGTCTCCATAGTTGTACATCATTGGTTTTTCCACATAATTGCATTCCACAGGTGGGCGCGGGGCTGCACAGGGCAGGAATTGGGCTGGGGTCTTCACCCCGGTGAGAACTGAACTGGGGGCACTCCCCAGTTCAGCATATGGGTCCACACGGGCTGGGGCCGGGATTCGATCCTCTGTCCCCAGTGCTGCAAAGTGAGCGCTCAACCCACTGAGCCATCCCGGCTTCCCCAGAAATATGAGTCTTAAGAAGCACCTAGATGAATCTGTTGCACACTAGCCATAGTTCGAGAACAACTGCATTTGATAATAATTATTAGGCCAGGTACTTAAAGAAAAAATCTGGTTCAATGTTACCACCCTTTTGACTGTCAACAGAGTCAATTGGGAGGTAGAGGTAGGTGGATAACCAGCAAGTCTTAATCTGAGAATTCCTTAAGCATTTATTTCAGAAATATTAATGTCTTTCTAGTAGTAGCTTATAAATTACAGAACATGTCTTAGATGATGTTTTTTAGATGTTACCAGAATTGCTTTTATTTGTTGATGTAAGAATATCCAAATCTGTAGAAAATTTTAATAAAAATTTGAATCAAACTGATGCAGAAAACAATTGTGAGCAATGACGTCTGACGTTTGTGGTCTCACGAACTTGAAGAATGAGAACGCGGACTCCACAGGAAAGGTGAAGCAGAAAAATTTTTAAAGATTTCTTTTTATTGTTTTTGACAGAGAGAGAGAGAGAGAGAGAGACAGAGACAGAGAGAAGGGGGAGGGCCCAGAACAGTCTCCATAGTTGCACATCATCGATTTTTCCACATAGTTTCATTCCACAGGTGGGCGAGGGGCTGCACAGGGCAGGAACTGGGCCGGGGTCTCACCCTGGTGAGAAATGAACTGGGGGCACTCCCCAGTTCAGCATCTGGGTCCTCCCGGGCCAGGGCTGGGATTCGATCCTCGGTCCCCAGGGCTGCAAAGTGAACACTTAACCCACTGAGCCATCCCGGCTTCCTGAAGCAGCAAAATTTATTAAGAAAGTAAAGAAGGAAAGCTCTCTAATAAGAGGGGGCACCCAAAAGTGGAAATGCCCAGTTTCTACACTTAGGGGCTATTCTTTTATATCTTCTATATGCCTTGGAGGGATTGTTTGGTGCCTGCAGTTAATTCCTAACTTGGGAGGTGTCATACTCAGTCACATATAATAGGTTGAGGCTGAGCCCGGTGACGTTTCCTTATTTGTTCTTACTTGAGGGGCTATGGACAACGGGTCCTGGCATAGCACCAGCCAAACATGGGTGTCATGACTACTGAAACTGCAACTTGCTGGTTACTGGGATCCCCTCCCCTAACTGCGTAGGTTGCACTAACCACCCTGTCTCAAAACTGAGGATACACCTGGAAGCAAGATCTCAACAGACTTTGAAAAATGCTTCTGATAATAAGAGTTTTTTGTTTCTTTTAGACATTTGAGATTAAGGAGGGAACATAAGGAAGTTTACATGAAAGTGGAAGAAAGCAAGGTGGGATACAAGGGATAACAGCGCAATCCTCTTTAAGAGTCCATATCGACAACAGGGTTTACGACCTCGATGTTGGATCAGGACACCCTAATGGTGCAGTAGCTATTAACAGTTCGTTTGTTCAACGATTAAAGTCCTACGTGATCTGAGTTCAGACCGGAGTAATACAGGTCGGTTTCTATCTATTATACAAACGCTTCTCCCAATACGAAAGGACAAGAGAACCAAGGCCCACTTACCAATCAGCGCCTTACTAGTGACAGATGACTTAGTCTCAATCTAGTAAATACTAGAATCCACTCTTGAGGGTGGTCACACTTTAGAAGGCAGAAGACTGATGTCTTAGCTTGAAGACTGTCAGAGAGACGGTCTGAAAGAGTGGAGAGGTGTTAGAAAGAGGGGCTGAGAGGGAGCATTTCAAAGGTGTACTAACCTCGATACATGAAAACAATGGTCAGGGCTTGCTTACGGAAAAGATACACCTTTCAGTAAAGAAGTTATAGATAGGTCTGGGGGGTGACTACCCACCAGGACCTGCCCAGTTAGGGATTTAAGATCAGATCACCCTGCGAGATTCCTTTCCCATAGAACGCTCCCTTTTCCTCCACACATCTCTTCTGCTGGAATGTGGAAAATTTCAAGGGTGTAAAGCAGGTAGGCAGGTACAACCTGTAGCTCAGGACAGCTTTGAATGAGGCCCAACACAAATTCTTAAAACATTTTTTTTTGCGACCATTTTTAAAAGCTCATCAGCTATGCTTGGTGTTAGTGTATTTTATGTGTGGCCCAAGACAGTTCTTCCAAAAGGCTGGCCCCTGCTGATCTAAGGAATCCCGCGACCCTAAGCCGGCTTTTTACCAACGAGCGAGGGAGAGGATGCCTGTAGCCTACAGAGCCTCCTCTGGGGATTTCTGGGCCACTGCTGTGCTATGGAATAGAAAGCGAGCCACAGATATGAGCCACAGGTCATTTAAAATTCTCTACTAACCACAATCAACAGAGTAAAGAGGGAAGCTGGGATGGCTCAGCGGCTTAAGCGCTCACTTTGCAGCTCGGGAGCCCAAGGATCGAATCCCGGCTCCGGCCCATGCGGACCCACATGCTGAGCTGGGCTGTGCCCCCAGTTCAGTTCTTGCCGGGATGTATGTGGGAGGCTCCCGGCCCAGTTCCTGCCCTGTGCAGCCCCGTGCCCACCTGTGGAGTGAAACTATATGGAAAACTAGTGCTGTCAACTGTGGAGACTGCTCTGGGCCCTCCCCCTTCTCTCTGTCTCTCTCTGTCTGTGTCTCTGTCAAAAAACAATAAAAGTAAATCTTAAAAAAAAAACAAAAACAATAAAGAGAAACAGGTTACATGAATTATATTTTATCTAATGCAACATATTCAAACTATTATCCAATTAACCCATAATCAATATGAAATTTATTAATGAGATATTTCACATTACTTTTTTCATTTCATATCTTTGAAATCTGGTATGTACTTTACACTTGCAGCAAGCACATCTCAATCCCGACTAATCACATGGCAAGTGCTGCTCCGAAGCCACAAGTGGGGTGTGGCCATGGAACAGGACAGTGTTGTTCTCAACCCAATACTCCTGCAACTGGACGGGGAGCCCCGGAGCTCTTCTCAGTCAGTGGCGTGTAAGTTGTGGGCCAGTGATGCCATTCACTCTCTTGTTCCCTGTGTCTCAATTCCATTATTCCTTCTGGGCACAAGTCCCTATCCAAGCAATCTTATTTGATTTATACAAAAACAGGCCTCTGACGGAGCCAGCCATCAGTGTCGAATAGTCCCGGAGCAAGGTGTGAGGATTGAAGAAGACCAAAGAGCATGGGATTGGGAGGACTGTCAGCATGCGATCATACTGCAGCCCTGAGTTTATTTTTACAGCTTCTTATATAGTAAATGATTACGTGGACAGCTACATGGCTACAAAGTAAAACTTGACACAAAACAGAGACTATTTTTCTCAGGACTAAGCAGAGATATCACATCTACAGAGCAATTGTTTATCCTACTGCAAAACAGCAATAATTGGATGACTAAATGGTCAGAGCATTCTTGGGAAAAGAACTTACTGGTACACTAAAGATAAATAATAAACCCTATCAAATCCAAGTCTTGAAGGTCCGTGGAGTTCTGTCTCTCTCCAAGGCCCTTGAGTTAGTT
Source organism: Craseonycteris thonglongyai (assembly GCA_004027555.1). Classification (NCBI taxonomy): domain Eukaryota; kingdom Metazoa; phylum Chordata; class Mammalia; order Chiroptera; family Craseonycteridae; genus Craseonycteris; species Craseonycteris thonglongyai. The sequence goes on from PVKE010000448.1 coordinate 9,991, forward strand.
GTGCTCCAGCCAAGCAGAAACATTCCAGTACCCTCCTGTAACTCCTTGAGGGGAAAGGGCAAGAGAAGAGAAATCCCTGAAGAGTTGGGGGGATGAGGGTCTGTGCCTCATCTCTTATGCTCCCCATGTTTTCTCCTGATGGCCCCTATGCGACTGTGCCTGTCTTAGGTTGTTCCTCCCTGAGGAATCTTACCCGTCATTGACTAACCATTGACTAATCCTGAAATGAAAGCATGGAATTTGCATGCGTTGTTCATTCTTTTCTGTAAATGGTTTTATTTTTCCTCCTGAGTTTTACTTTACTGACTTTTATTTGGAATTTATTACTACTTCCTATTAAATTTGACAAGAAAGAATTATCACTCGAGTCTTTCCCCCCCACCCCCACCCCCACCCCCATTTCAGATTTAAACAAATACCTATAATTTCTCTCATTGTGAATCTCCTTTCCTGGCCATTATGCCGACAGTCTTTTTTCCCAAGTGAAATTTGGCATGTTTGCATTTTGTTCGGAAGATTTTTTGTCACTTTTATTGTGACAGATTGTACGGCATGCATTCTTATTTTCACTTTTAAAAATACTTTTAAAATTCTCTTTTAAAATCATTGTAGACCTCCAGGATAGCAAAAGTAGCATACCTTAACACCCTTTCAGCCAGCTTCCCCTAATATTAACATCTTACATAACCATAGTATGATTCTCAGAACTAAGAAAGTAACTCTGGGGCAATACCACAAACTAAACTACAACCTTTATTTGGGTTTCACCAGTTCTTCCACTTACTCTCTTTTCCTCCTCCAGGATCCAATCTAGGATCCCACCTCACTAAGTGGACTTAGTCAAACGAGGAAGACCAAATATGAGATGGACTGACTGCATAAAAGACTCATGGGCACGAGTCCATGGGAGTGGAGCAGGGCTGCTGAAGACCGGGTACTGTGGACCTCACACATTATGGGGATATGAGGAAGGCACAGATTTGCTGGGAAAGCTGGAGAACCATCCTGGAAAGAGCCAGGAAGCCCAGAGGCAGTGGCCCCGGGCAGGACTGAGCTTACAGGGTTCTGCACCTGCTGTCTCAGCTTCTCGGTCACTCCAATCAGGATTCAAGTCTGCAGGAAGTGTCTGTCCATTGGCTGGGGGAGCTGAAAGGCTGATGCTATTCATACCAGAATATCTACATGCAGAAGAGAGGAACTAGTTGCTAGGTAGCCAGAAACCACCACCTTTCAGTCCCTTGGAAATCAAACCTTCTCCTTGCCCTGTCCTCAGAAATAAAGGTTGAACCCATTCTGTCAGTATCATCTCTGACCCCATCACAAACTTTGAGGGAAAACAAAGTACGAGGTCTGACAATTAATTTCGTAAACTCATTCTAGAAAAAGAGCTACAGAACATACCTCATTGCAGTATATCAGTATGGTCACCTTTGAAGTACTCGGCTTGGGAAGCTGTGCACCAATGCCAGCGCCTAGTCCACCCTTCAAAGCAATTTTGGAACTCTTTCTGGAACGACCATCAGAGTAGTCATCATATGCCCTTAATGTCCTGAATGTCATAAAGATGTCTTCCTTTCAATATTTCCTTTATCTTCAGGTAAAGAAAAAAGTCACTGAGGGCCAGATCAGGTGAGTAGGGAGGGTGTTTCAATACAGTGTTTACTGGCTGAAAATTCCCTCACAGACAGTGACTTGTGAGTTGGTCTATTGTTGTGATGCAAGAGCCATGAGTTGTTGGTGAAAAGTTCAGGTCGTTTTCATCTAATTTTTTCACGTAGACTTTTCAGCACTTCCAAATAGTCAGCTTGGTTGACTGTTTGTCCAACTGATACAAATTCATAAGGGACACTCCCTCTGATACCAAAAAAGTTGAGCAACATTGTTTTGTCTGTTGATTTGGACTGATGGAACTTTTTTGGTTGCAGAGAATTGGCTGACTTCCATCGTGCACTTTGACACTCTCTTTCAGCACTGTATTGGTACACCCATGTTTCATCACCATTGATAACACAGGCCAAAACATCATCTTGCTTCTCCAAAAGGTCTTGGCAAACTTTGACTCTCCTTTGCGTTTGTTTCATCAGTGAGCTCCTTCAGGACCATTTGTGTACACACCTTTCTCATGCCAAGATTTTCAGTTAAGATTTTCCTAACTGTTTCTCTATCAATATTTACTTGGTCTGCTATGCTTCTCACAGTCAGCCGACAATTTTGATGCACAATTCCATGATTTTTTGCAATGTTTTCATCATTACTGGCCGCCCTGACCTCTCTTCATCAATGATGCTTTTTCTCCCATTAGAAAAACGTTTAATCCATTTGCACATGTAATGCCATATTCTTCATGGCATTATCCCCATAAACTTGGGCTAACATGTCCCTGATTTCACTTCCACTGTTGCCAAATTTAATAAGAAATTAAGTTTGTTCATTGCTCTAATTCAAGCTCAGAGATTCTTGCAATAGCACACAAAATTACACAACAATAATGAACGCCACTCAGCAAGACACCACCACACATTGACACAAACACAGCTATGAGACACTGATATACCAAGGTTATGAAAACTTACTGAGTTGTTTGTACAGTGCTGCCAATGTTAAGTGCATGGTAGCAAGTTTGCGAACTTAATTGTCAGACCTCATATAATTCCTTATGATATGATGTGGTATATTAGAAAGGGAAGGAACCTGGTGCCTGTGTCAGCACTCTGGTCCCCTTCTCAAGCGAATGTCTTCATGTCTCTGGGTGGGTCTTTGCCTCTTCCACTGTAAAGTGGGTGTAAGTGGCCTTAATAATCTCTAAGGTCTCTTGAGATGCTAAATGTTTGTAATTAAGATTAAAAATTTGGGGAAGCCAGGATGGCTCAGTGGGTTAAGCGCTCACTTTGTAGCCCCAGGGACCAAGGATCAAATCCCGGCCCGGGCCAATGAGGACCCATATGCTGAACTGGGGTATGCTTCCCATGCTGGAGGACCCCAGTTCAGTTCTCGCCCTGCACAGCCCCCACCCACCTGTGTGGAACGAAACCATGTCGAAAACTGATGAAGTACAATATGGAGACTGCTTTGGGCCCACCCCCTTCTCTCTGTCTCTGTTAAAAATAATAAAATAAATCTTTAAAAAAAAAAAAATTTCAAAATTCAAGTGCACCAAAGGAAGACCCATAATCGATCATGTCAACTGAGAAAGGAGAAAAGGGGCCTCCTAAGACCCTGAAAAAAAACAACCAAACCATAAAATTAGACATATTTCATAAAACCATGGATTCTTAACGTTAAAAGAGAATGTAGAGCTGTTTTCCAAAACCTTAATGTGCACGAGAATCACTTGGAGATCTTGTTAAATGCAGATGATTCAGTAGATCTGGGGAGGGGCTGCTTTGTCTGGGGAACACATTTGAGTACCAAGCCTCTAGGGAAGATAACTGGTTCTCAGCCTTGAAAACACACTGGAATCCTTTGAGGAGCTTTGAAAAATACTTATGGCTGGGCTCCCTACCCACCTCAACTCCCCTCAACCCTCAAGGGGATCCTGTTTTATTTGGTCTTGAGTGAAGCATGCACATTGGGAAGTTCAGAAACTCCCCAATGGTTCTAATGTGCATTGAGGTCTGAGAACCATGGCCCTAGGATTACAAGCTTCTCAAACTTGAGTGCCCGTCAGCATCGCCAGGAGGTCTCCTTCAAACACAGCTGGCTGAGCCTTGCCCCAGGCTGATCTGACTCACAGGTCTAGGGAGGGGCCTCAAATTTGTATTTCTAACAAGCTCCCAGGGGCTGGTCCGCGGCTTTGGAGGGCATCTACTTTTACAGATATGTTTCCCACGTGGGAAACCAAGATCAAATGACTCGCTCAAGATCTCTCCATACCCGCTCTCCAGACACGTGTCCCGGGATTTTTCCTCAGCCAATCTTTGCAGCTCCCTGCGTCCCGGGTTCTTTCCACGTCCAATGCGGAGCCGCTACACGCCAACCGGAGCGGGTTCTCTGGGGTCCCGTGGGGGCCGGTTTCTGTTGGGGGGAGCTGCCCGCACCCTGACGGTGCCCACGCAGGCTGGCACCGCCGCTGCGGGAGACGCTGCGCGCGGGCCTCTACCGCGCCCCTCGCAGTCCCTGAACTCCCCACGGGGTGGTCCCAGGCAGGGGGCAGTGTGAGGGGTGAGCGGGGCCAGGAACCTGCCGGGACTCGCAGGGGGAGGGTTGTCACCTCAAACCGCGCGCTTCTCCGCCCCAAGCCCCACCCCCAGGTGACCTGGCGCCGACGCCGGAGCTGCCCTGGCCGAATAAAGGGATTGGTGCGCCGCGGGGCGGGTTTGGGCGCCGAGAGGATAAAGGCGCAGCGCGGCCGGGGCCGGGTGGGGTTTCTGCTCGCGGCGCCTCGACTTTGGACCACGTGCTGCTCCAGCTCCGGCGCCGCAGCGCAGCATCTCAGAGCGGCTGCATCGGGAGGTCAGTGCAGAGGTGGCCGGAGGTCCCCCAGCCCCGGGGGGCGGGGGGCGGGGCGGGGGCTGTCCTAAGGGGCTGGGCCCCGTTTGGGAGCAGAGGCCGACGGCGCGGAACACCCTATTCCCGGCTGGCCGGAGCGGTGTGACCGGGACGCGACGCCGCAGACCGTGCGCTCCCAGGCGTGAGCGCGGGTGCCCAGCCATCACCGCAGAACTGGGAGGGCAGCGCCCGGGCAGGGGACGGCCAGAGCTCTGCTGGGGTCCACAGGGCACGACACCCTGCCCTTTCCCCTTTTTGGAATGGCACCCTCACCCCCACCAGAGGATAGGGACGGGCACGGCTGTCCTCCTAAAACCGGTTTATCCAGTCATCTCCTGGGGAAGGTGGGATCCCACACCCTTTCCACTGGGAGCCAGGCTAAGGGCAGGTACTCGTGTGCGGCTCAAGTCCCCGCGTCTTCTTGGGTTTCCTCTCCCAGGCAGGTGTGTTTGGGGGCAGGGGGACGCCCCCTCCCCAGAGCCAGACCTCCCTCTGTAGCTCATGGTTAGAGCTCCGAGATTACCCCCACCCGCAGACCCTTTCTGTCTTTCGGATCATCCCTGCGGTAAGTCCAAACTGTACCAGATCGACGATGGAGTCTTTACCTGGAGCCGTTTGCTAAGTGCTTTTCATGTGTTGACTTTATTCAATTCTTTCAACAATTTAGTATAGGGGTCCTATCATTGTCCCCTTTCGAAGGATGAAGAATATTGAGGATTGGCAAGGTGGTGCACATTGGCTCTCAGAGCGAGGGAGTGCGGTGCCTGGCCTAGAACCCCCCGGGCTGGTCGGTGCGCTCCTCCTGGGGAGGGGCTGGAGGAGCCGCGGGCCGAGGGTGCTGGGGAGGATGCCCCTGCGCGACCAGGGCAATGTTTCCTCGTTGTTTTCTCTCATAGGTGCCTGATCTTATTTCTTCTCTTGAAGGGTGCGGGTGGTGGAAGGTGGGTTTGAGACGCAACGAACCTGGTTTCCTCCCACCTCTTTTTTGGTAATTAGTATGTGCCTGACCTTGGGCGGGGCTATTCATCCTGTGAAATGGAGAAAAGATCCCCGCCTCAGGGTTACTGGGTTCAGGAAAGCAGCTACTTGACAACCCCCAGTAGTTAGGAGGTGCCTGGTTTTCCCTTGGGTCATTAGAATTAAGAGGACACATTTACTATGATTTAATGAACCAGAGATCTAAAGCTGAGACTGCCTTGTAAAAGTGTTTTATAAGCGTCCTTGGTCCTTAAAGAAGAGGAAGAGGCAAGAGAACCCAGGGGACCCGAAGGTGGGGCTGGTCAGCAGTGTCCTTTAGAAGTGGGAGAGGGCACTAGGGCTGGGAAGTTGTCACCGAGGCAGTGGCTGACCTTTGGTGAAAGCCGTGCCCGGGAGTCCAGAGCAGGAAGCCCCACCGTGAGGCGTAAGGAATGACCCTTTGGTGCAGCTGACCATTCCTGGAGACCCCTGAGGCTGGAACAAAAGGTAAAGGCAGTAGGAGAACAGTAGGTTTCAGCAGGTTCCGAAGTGAGAAAAAAAACAACAACTGATGGGAGTTCAGTGGGACAAGGTTTGGGAGCTTGGACAGGACTGCAGTTTGGTAGGCAGTTGAATTGTCAAGGCTCTTGGGGCTGCCTTGATCTTCATTGGGTAAATTTTCTAGCTCTTCAGCAATGTGTGTAGGCACAAGACCACTTCTTGCAGCCCGAGACTTGCTTATTGCAAATTGTGGTTTCAACCACAAAACAAAATTGTACACTTTTCAGGGTACAGTTCAGTAATGGTAAGTATATTCATATTGTGCAACAAATCTCTAGTACTTTTTCAACTTACAAAACAAACTATGCCAATTAATTAAACACTGATATTCACTCCCCCTTTCTCTCACACCTTGGTGACTAACTTTCTACTTCCTGTCTATGATTTTTGACTACTTTAAATAACCCATAACTCATACAAGTGGAATCATGCTATATGTGGTCTTTAGTGACTGGCTTATTTACTTAGCATAATGTCCTCAAGTTTCATCCATGTTGTTGCATGTGACAGGATCTCCATTTTTAAGGCTGAGTAATATCCCATTCCATGTATATACCACATTTTCTTGATCCATTTCTCCGTCAGAGGCTGGATGCTTTTAGCTTCAAGCTTACTGTACTGGAGACATTCATTACTTAATACACCCTTATTTATCATCTCCATTGCTAAGAATGATTAGAGCTCGAAATTTGAGAATATCACAAGGCAGCAAGGAAAACTAATGGTGCATCCTCAGGGAAAAGACCTGTTTTGTTCGTTTTTAATATTTCAGGTTGGAGCTTCTTTTATTATTCCTGAAACAGAATTATCTATCTTCAGAGCACTCACAATTGAAGTAAGTTTTTCCTAAGAAACTGAAATAATTTTTTTTCTGAGAACAAGGCATTCTATTTTTTGTGGTTCAGACAAACCCTGATATTTCTTGTTTTAGACACGGCGTTTGGTGGCCCGCATAAGGCACTGATAGCAATTGCTCATCAGAGCTGACACCTTTAGGAGAGAGGTAGCCATACTTGTCTCCCGGCACCTAAAACCAACATGTCCAAAACCAAAGTCAGTGGTCTTCTCACCTGACCTGCTTCTCTAGGAAGCCCATTCTTACAGCAGCCTGCATTAGAGGCCTCAGTACTGTTCTTCTTGATTCCTCCACCACCCCTGCCATGTCCAAACAATTACCAAAGCCATTTGAGCTCTGAGTCTCTAGCACCCCCACCTTCTTGGCGATGCCACTACTGTTTTAGAGTTCTGCTGTGGTTAATGAAGATAACAGTATATGCCAGGAGATGAGAAAAGTTGTATAAAAACCACCCTAGAGAGGCTTGGTTGGAGAGGCATTCCTTATTTCTGAAGAAGAGTCGATTGGCCTGTTTCCTTTTTATCTCTTTGCAGTTAAAGTCAACAAGGTGTTTGGGATAGAAAGTCTATGGACTCTCATCTCATCTTTAAAGAGGGACTCAGTATCTTCATTGTTGGTTTCCCTATATAAATTTAATAACTAGTATGGCAAAGTAAGTATTACTTTAGAGTAACTGTTGTCAAGTGTGACCTTGGAAAACCCTGGGGTTCTTCGAGATCTTTCATAGTGTCCGTGGGGTCAAAACTTTAAAAAATAATACTAAGATGCCATATGTCTTTTTCATTCTTTCTCTAAAGTTTACAGTGGAGTTTTCCAGAAGCTACAGAACTTGTGATGAGTTTTTCCTCTGATGGCTAATGAAAAATGTGCTTGTATATTCTTGTATTTCTAGAATCTTCTAAGGGTAGTTAGTATAGGTTTAGGGTATAAATGTGTACATTTTCAGAGATGAACTCAGTTTATTCTTAGCACTTCTACTGTGCACTTACTAGCTATCTTCAGGTATTCTTGCTGTCAACTCTGTGACCTCATTTTCTTTTGTAATCATTACTTTCAAATTCCTAAGTTTTCCTTGTGCCTATATGGAAAAACAATAAAAAGTAAGAATACTGTGTAGTATTTGTTTGAAAACTTAACTGAATTTTTAAATAGTATGAAAATTCTTTCAGATTTACTATTTCATTCTAAAATGAAAGTTATTAATTTATAGGGCTTTTTAATATATAAGTATAGAATGTTGACTTAAAAGAAGGATATCAGAAGACTTGGTTTTTCTACTCAAAGTTATATCTTCTATGTCTATAAATACTGAAAAAGACAAATGAAATAACATACCAGAGTTCCTTGACTTGTGAAGAGGAGGGATTTACTCCAGTGAAATAGACAAAACTAAAGACATAAAGTTTAAATGCTTTCCTCAATTTTACAGATGTTGGAAATTTATGTGTCTTATGCCACAGAACCTTTTGGGATAACATTATGGTGCCAGTAACATTATTCTGAGACCAACTCCTCAGAGTCATCCAAACAAGAATGAATTGAGTGACTTGACTGTGGCTATGATGAGCTCTTTAGAAGCCAAAAGTTATTCATTACAACTTCCCAAACTGGAAATGAAAAAGCTCTTGAAGCATCTAGCAGGATAAGTTATCAAATTGCAGTGACCAGAGAAACAGACAATAAAGCTTTGTTTGGATGAAAAAGCGTTGAAAGAAATCATAGCACTGACACTGTCTAAAAACACAGCAACCTGTCAAATCAAAAATATAGCTGCAAACATAAAGCCTAAGTTAGTGTCTTCACAGAAGTGCACTTTTGCTTTACAAATGGAAGAATTTATAGTCATGGCTAGATTTGCCATTTTGTTTGTATTCTTCTGGCATCAGCACCAAACCAATCATGAAAGAATATGTTGTTAGTGAATGCTTGCCAGCAAACACAAGTAGGGACAACATATTCAGTACAGAATAACTTTGTTGAATTTCAGGTCTATTCTGGAGCACCTGTGTGCAATTTGGGCATTATGTATCAAAAATGAGTGTGCAGAATTATCTGGAAAAACTTTTAAAAAATGCTGCTCCCTTTCCCACTACTTTGCTGGGTGAATCTGGATTTTCTTCATAAACTTCAATAAAAGCAACAAGCAAATTGGGTGCAAAAGCAGATGTGAGAACTCCAGCTGTTTTCTGTTAAGACAGACATCAAAAAGAAGCACAAAATGTACAACTTTGGCACTCTTCTCTACATTATTTTCATTTTTGAAGATAGAGTTTCATAAACATATGCTTGTTAACATGTTTATTGGTTTTAAATGAGTTAAGATGCTCAACATTTCTCAGTTTTGCTCTTTGTAGTCCTCCATTTTTAAGCATGTGAAGGTGTCCTAAGACAGAGAAACTTCAGAACTGCTGTCTCAAGAGTATTAACTTGAACTTGTCAGAAGCCATATAAGCTTGGCTTAGCGAATCTATATGCTGTAGACCAGGGGTGTCAAACTGGTGGCCCATGGGCCGCATGCAGCCCCTGAGGTAATTTTTTGTGGCCCACGATGCTCTGAAATAAAATGAAAATAGAAAAAATGGTTATGAAGAAAATAGTGCTTAGGGAAGATCGAGGCAATACCCTACACACAATTCCCTCGTTAACCCTTTAACTACTGAAGACGAGTATACACGTGGCCCAGTGCCTTTCCTGGGGGCCTGGGGGCGTGTATAAACGCGCTGACTCAGTTCCCGGGACGTTTGTAAATGTGATGTGGCTGCGTGAACCTTGCCTGTTGCACCAAATGGCCCGTGTTTTAATTGAGTTTGACACCTCTGCTGTAGATGGTAGGAACCGTTCTGTTTTGTTTGATTTTAATGTCTATGCATTGTTAAAGCAATCCCATGATAGGGGCAATCGTGCTGCTTGGTGGTTCAGCATGGGCTTCCTGGAGGCTTGGTGGTTGCCATGTTTAAATTGGAAAGTGTAGTGAACAGCTCCTGGGCCTGTGGCATACGATTCTCGTCAAATGTTAGCTATTGATAGTGAAACAGAAACAACCAATGCAATTATGAATTGTCCACATTGTTAAACTAAAACGCTTTATATTCAATTAGGAATCTGTGCCTACTTCATTCTTTCCCCTTGTAGGGAAAGAGAAGATGAATAGAGTTGTACTTATTTTATATCTTCGGTGTCTGCCTTTTCCCTGACTTCAGTCTCTTCAACCTTTAAAAGAAAGAACCGCTTCTCGGCCTTTTGGCTAAGATCAAGTATAGTATCTGTTCTTATCAGTTTAATAAAAGAAAGAAAGAAAACCTTTTTTCAACAGTGGCCATCTATGATTTTGTTTTGAACTGATAACTGTCTTTGAGTGGCAAGTGTTCTGGGAAATCTAGCTGCTGCTGACTTCCTCACCATGCCCTTCAAATTGTAGGAATAAGTGACTGTAAGAATCAAAGTTCTTACCTAGACTTGGGTATCAACAATGACTGCAAGGATGACCTCACCAAAAGGGATGCTTTAAGAGAAGTTCTGACTTTTCCTGTAACATGGCCCACTGTGGGTGCCTCCCTTTTTTTTCCTGACCCTGAGCATGAAGCTGGAGATATGCCAATGGAAGGTTCTACCTTGCTTGTCTGGGAAAGTTAGTCAAAACGAAGGGCCTCGGGAGGTTTGTGGGGACCTGGTAGTCCAACCCACTGACCCAACAGAAGCCACGGGGTCCCCACCCGCCTTATTTCAGTGTCTTAAAGAAGTAAACCACCAGGGTTCGTAAAAGAGCGTTAAAGCCAGTGTTTTTCAGAAGACTGTACTTTCCTTCTGATTTCTCTAATCTGGATTTTGGGGGTTATAAGAAAGTTCCCGCTGCCTCTGGTGTTTTAATGTAGACTTACTGTTATCTACTCAAGGCACTGAGTTGAGAATAGCAGTAGGCTGAATTCACATTCTAAACTGGAAATGTTTTCAGCTGTGGTTTACCTTTTCTCCCTTCATGGTGCAAAATATAAGATGGTTGAGATCCAGGGGGCTACCAGAGTCAGCTCTGAAGGTTCATCTACCGGTTCTCGGGGAAACCTTACAGCTGACAGAGGTGGAGATCAGGGGGCTGTGTGCAGAGAGCAAGAGACCTCACATTGGAGGGCGGGAAGTGTGCTGTTGCCTGGTTGCTGCAGACAGAATGCGGACAGTGGGAGCCCCGCATGCCTTCTCCAGTGTCAAGCCATGTATATGTACGATTGGGCCATCTTGACCTCTTGGGGCCAGAATTGCTTTCGTGGTCAGTCAGTGATAAAGCTGATGAGAAGGAGCTAGACTAATATAAATAAAAATAAATAAAATGTACATGATCTGGGAGGAAAGGAAACATTGGTTTTACTAAATGATCCTTTGTAAAGGGACAGCATTAAAACAAATTAGTCACAGCTCACTAAATATTGCCAGGGGCCTTTTTATCTTACCCATCTGCTTTTCTAGTCTGGTTCATTCTAAAGATAACCTCTGTTAGCACAAGATTTACAGGGCACTGTTCCTTAACATGAGACCTATTTGTACTGTCTGATGGTGTGTAGACAGATTGATAGCAGTTGTTTCGATTTAAAGCCTTCCCTGGGAACTGTTGTGTGTATGGCTCTCTGTCTAGTAACCTCTCCCGGTGACATGAGAGCCCACTTGATGTCCGCACTGTGCCATTCCAATTCTAAATGTCCCTGCAGCCTTTGTTTGACTGCGCTTTGCATGAGCAACGTTTTATCCCCTTTTCCCAGGGCCTGGCTCACAGTAGACTCCTGACTGGCACACTCAATAGCATCTTTAGTTAAACTCATGAACCCAAAACATAGCTTTGCTTGCGAGCTGACCATCTGAGTGTTGATTTTGGTTCAAGGGTTTCCGTTTTGAGAGTTTGGGAGAAGAAAAGGTAACATAAGGAACTCTGCTCCTTTTTTCCTTACAGGGTATTGGAAGAGAACATGCTGGTTGTTAGGATGCTGCGGCAAGCTATGGGCCAGATGCTGCAGAACACCTCCTGCGGCTGTCGGATTGCAGCCCTTCCCAGCTGGTTCCTGGGCCCCTCCCCTCAGCAAATGCGGGCCGGTGCCCGCTTCCACTCTGCCTCCTTCTCTGAGAAAGACCAGCCACGCGTCTTAATCACAGGTTGCATTTGTTTTTTCTTTCCTTTTTTTCCATGTTTGTGGCTTGATTATTTTCTTTGCAGCTTCTTTGTGGCTATGTACTTGCTTTTGGAATGTCTAACATGCTATCCGCTGACACTTATTCTTCAGAAACTCCCTTTCCCCACTCTTGGCTTCCTCCAGAATATGGCAAGTCCCAAAGCCTTATTTCAACCCTGTGGCCAGCACTTGGCTTCTTTCCGTCCATAACTTTGTCTGAGGGAGGATCTAAGAACCTGGGGGCACAAAAGCTACTTTGGAACTTGGTTCCCCTTCCCTATTGGAATCAGGTTCAGCCTGGGAGTGAAAGCTCACAGAGAGGGAGTGTGCAGGGATGAGGCATGGATTCAGGAATCAGGAGCATTGTTTTTTGGCCAGACTTCTCGATCTAAACTCGGTGTCACTCATCCCAAGCAGATGCTGCACTGACATGCTGGAGAAAATAAGTTGGGCCCTGTCTGGAGGAGCTCACCCCTATGTTCTCATGTTTCTGTTGGTCTCATTCACATCAGACTCGCTTCCTGGTCCTTCTTTTACTTTATTTTCACCCAATACCTGATTCTACACCCTTCTCACTCCAAACTGCACTCTCTCACTCCCATGTACTTCCAGGCATCCCACGCACACCTCTGATTTGATTGACCCATTTTATTTCCTTCATCTTGCCAGGTTTTCTTCTCTTGGCTTCTCGTCATGATCCTTATTATGCTCACAGTTTGTGAGTGTGTTTCTTTCACTGCCTCCTGCTCTTCTCCTGCTGTGAATGGGTTTCCAGGTATAGGTGGTTCGCCGCTGCACTTTTCTCCCTGCTTCGCCCAGCTCATCTGTGTGTTGTTTTATTCCCTCCTACCTCCACTAATGAAGCACCTTCCAGGGCCTATGTTAGCATCATGGGACCTGGGTTTAGTCCCAGATTAACCAGCACTTACAGGAAATCCTACTTTATGTATCTTGCTGCCTCATTAAATTTCTCCCGGATGAAATTTATGGTTGTGTTCCCCCAAATGTGCTCCCAGCCCACAGCTCCTAGCTCTCCTATTTCTATCAGTGTCTTTTTTAATGCCATTGTGTTTATTTTAATACTTCCTTATCAATTCAGTTATCGGCCTTTATTTTTCCAGATGATTTCTTGGTTTGTGCCCCCACTTTCTCCTTTCACATCCCACTCCAATTCTAATGGAAGATGGGGTTCTGGAAAATTCCACCAAAGGCTGATAGAAACCATTATATATTTGTCTTTTGAGTATTTTTGTTACCCATAGCAGACAAGCTTCAGAACCCATCAAATCATGAAGGCAAGGCTGGGAGCAAATTTCTGGTCCAAGGAGCTAGGACGGGGGTGGCGAACTTATGGCACGCGTGCCCAAAGTGGCACGCGGAGCAATTATTTCGGCACGCGGAGCTGTGAACACCATTTAAAAAATTATTGTTTATGCTCTTATAGACATAAAAATAATCGATACCTCTATCTCACTCGATGGGTTGGCACGTGAGTTGAGCGAGTAGACTCTTATTTCATAAACTTTGGCACTCAATCGCCAAAAGGTTCGCCACCCCTGAGCTAGGAGGTTGTCCAGTTTTCTTGTGATTTTTCTGTTTCTGCTCCCTGCCTCCTCCTCAGCCACTCTGTGGGAGAGAGAGCTTTGCCTTTGAAACTAGTATTACCTGTATTGATTTCTGTCCTTGCTTGGAGGAGGTAATTCAATTCTATCAGGCCAACCTGGGGCTTTACCTAATTACTAAGATGATAAATATAGTCTTATTTCATTATTACCTTCTGGGAAGAATCGCATTGGTTAGATTTGTATTAAAATTGTACTTTTTCTTTTTCGTCTAGGGGGTCTGGGCCAGCTTGGAGTGGGGCTTGCTAACTTGTTGAGGTAAGAGCCTAAAAGTTGCAGTTTTGTTTTGTTTTTGTTTGTTTGTTTTGTTTTGTTAATTCTTCTTTTTCTTTTCTTTTTTTTTTTTTTTTTTTTTTTTTTTTTTTTTTTTTTTTTTTTTTTTTTTTTTTTTTTTTTTTTTTTTTTTTTTTTTTTTTTTTTTTTTGTTTTGTTTTTTTCTTTGTTTTTGTCTTTTTAAAAAGTTACAGGTTAAAGTCCAAGTTCTTTAGTATGGGAAGCTTATCTTTGGTACCAGTTATCCGTTTCATCTTTTCTCTCTCCCCTCCCCTTTATTATTTTTAAGATACTATATCTAAATAACTATTTAGAATACATTTCATTTTGCCTCCTAATATCATAGCTGTTGATGTAGGGTTTTGACTCTTTGTCTCCCACACTGATTCTTGACCCACTCTCTTTTCTAAGGCAGAATAAGACACATAACTCCAGATGAATCCCTTGATTTTTAGATGTTTGGGGAAGTACGTATAGAGACTGACAAGAACAGTGTGGGGTTTGGAAAGGGTGGGATGAAAGGATAAGAAGAGAGGAGAAAAGAAAGAAGGGAGACGTGAAAACTTAGGGCTACTGGGAAGACATTGGTGGCAAATACAGAGATGATAATGGGGTAAGAGTAGAAACAGAAGGTGGAGCCATGCATAAAGAGGGGGAGGCCCAAGTGTGGCCCTAACTGAAGGTGTGTGTGTTTGGGAAGAAGAGTGAGGAAAATTTGGAAAAGGAGGGGTTTGGAGGCTGACAGGAATTTACGGTTTCTGTTTGAAAGATTGTTTTCATAGGATCTATTATATCCTAGATGTACTCGTGTGTATTGATTTTTCTTTTAGGAAACGATTTGGGAAGGACAATGTGATTTTGTCTGACATAAGGAAACCCTCTGATCACATCTTCCGTAGTGGTAAGAAATCATTATGCCTTGCTTTTGTTTTTGTCTTTAATTTTCAAAATGTGGTTGGAAGGGCAGCTCATGGAATCAGTGTGTGCAACAGCTCATGACTAGGCTTGTGAATTAAAGAAAGAAAAGTTATCAAGGCACAGTTGTGTCACTTTAAAAAATTCCATATTTTATCCTCAGTAGTCCTATACAATGTCTACAGTAATGTTGCTGCTTATTCAAGTATTACAATATAAGAACAAGAAAGTTCTTCTGAACGTGAAAGTTTTGCAATAATATCTTTGGATATCATTTGGAATAGTTAGTATCTTTAGAATAAAAACTGATTCTCTCTGAGTGTTTAGTTACCGTAACCTTGGTTCAGAGCAAACAAGCAAAAATCTATCTCTATAATGAGGAAAAGGAACTGTAAAAATTTGGAGAAATTAATCTTCATATTTCAACATACCATATCTTCCGGCGTATAAGATGACCAGGCGTATAAGACGACCCCCTAATTTTACAGTTAAAACATAGGTTTAGGCCTATATTCGCTGTATAAGACTACAGCCTCGGAAGTGGGGGGTAGTCTTATACAGCGAATATAGGCCTAAACCTATGTTTTAACTGTAAAATTAGGGGGTCGTCTTATACGCCGGGTTGTCTTATACGCTGGAAAATACGGTAGACTTACACTTAAACAACTGCATGAGCACACGTACATGCACTCTAAATCTCAAACTCCTGTAGTCAAGAGTTCCACTAGCTCAGAATCATTTTTGTTTTCCAATCCTGCCTGGGTCAATGTTATCCTTTTGCAGTTTACAGTGGGGAAGAGCGGTAATTTGCTATCAGTAGAGAAAATTCGCATTAAGCAAAATCGGTTCGACCTCTGGCCTAACCAGATAGGATGAACTCATGATTTGTGGTTCTTCTATATCAGTGTGTTGTGTGTTGTGTGTGTGTGTGTGTGTGTGTGTGTGTGTGTGTTTTAACCCATTTCTCTATTCCTTTTAAAATGTATAACTTTTGGGGAAGCCGGGTTGGCCCAGTGGGTTAAGTGCTTGATTTACAGCCCCGGGGACCGAGGATCAAATCCAGGCCCTAGCCCATATGGACCCACATGCTAAACTGGGGTGTGCTTCCCGTGAGGGAGGACCCCAGCCCAGTTCTTGCCCTGCGCGCCCCCTGCACACCTGTGTGGAACGAAACCATGTTGAAAACCGATGACATACAACTATAGAGACTGCTCTGGGCCCTCCCCCTTCTCTCTGTCTCTCTCTGTCTCTGTCAAAAACAATAAAATAGATCTTTAAAATATGTAACTTTTAAGCACAGTGAAATTACTCCATGTGTAGGGTTGGTGTTGACAGTGCCAACTGGAGCTGCCGGTTGTAACCACATTTCTTTCACTTTCTTTCTCTTTGATCCTGGCAAGTTTCAACCTCTCTGTACTTCATTTTTCTTGTCAATGTATCTGCCTCAAGGGCTGTGTGAGAGCTAAATATTCAGAGAGCCCTTAGAACAGTGTCTGTAAGTCTAAGGCCTATATAAGCATTAGCTCTTATCAATTGTAGGGTTGGTGATTCCTCCATAAGAAAAATGCCACGTGATGTCCAAATGGCTCAGTTATCAAGTTGGAATTCACAAGCCAACGGGGGAGAGGGGAAAGGTACATTTAGCTCTTCAAACCCCAAACTTTTATACTAATGTGGTTTCACTGCTTTTTGTTGCAGGTCCGTTTATTTATTCCGACATTCTAGATTATAAGAATCTTCGAGAGATTGTGGTAAACCACCGCATCACCTGGTTATTTCATTACAGCGCTTTGCTCAGTGCACTTGGAGAAGCAAATGTATCCTTGGCAAGAGCCATAAATATCACTGGTAAGTCTCTGAATCTTGTCCAAAATGATGTGTTTGCTAGTTTTCCCAGTTCTTTGGTAAGAGATTTTTCAGATGGTGATTTTTGTCTGTTGGTTTCAGGATTGCACAATGTTCTGGATGTTGCCACAGAACACAATTTGCGATTGTTTGTGCCCAGCACGATTGGAGCTTTTGGACCCTCGTCTCCCCGGAACCCAACCCCTGATCTCTGCACTCAGAGACCCAGGACGATCTACGGGGTGTCCAAGGTCCACGCGGAGCTAATGGGAGAAGTATGTAATACTTGGCAAGAAAACTCAGTGTTTCCTTTTTCTACTCTTTTTGCCTCAAACACCTGCTGTTTCATCCCTGGAGGGGACATTTCCTGCTCTCTGGTTCTAGCCCTCAGAATGCTCCGAAACTGATTGTGTTTGCCAAGCTGCAGGTACGAGAGCTCCAGAAGAACTCCTCGGGGGGAAGCGGGGATGGCTCAGTGGGGTAAGCGCCCACTTTGCAGCCTCAGGGACCGAGGATCGAATCCTGGCTCTGGCCCGTGTGGACCCATATGCTGAACTGGGGAGTGTCCCCGGTTCAGTTCTCACCGGGATGAGACCCTGGTCCAGTTCCTGCCCTTTGCAGCTCCACACCCACCTGTGGAATGAAACTATACGGAAAACTGATGATGTACAACTATGGAGACTGTTCAGGGCCCTCCCCCTTCTCTCTGTCTCTGTCTGTATCTCTGTCAAAAACAATTTTTAAAAAAATAAATAAATAAAAAACAAAACAACAACAACAAAACAGAAGAACTCTTCGGCCCTGTGGTAACACTCTCACTTCCTTGAGGCCCCTCAAATGGTGTTTGCTGCCCATATTATTTGTGCTGCACTATTCTTTCAGGCTTCCAATATTGGTAGTTATTGGTGATAATTTCGAAACTTTATATGTAGAAAACTTCAAACATCTTATTTTTTTTAATACTATTCTCTTAATGATTCTATAGCAGATTTTAGTTGGTATCTGATCCTTCAGCTGACATATCATAGCCATTGCTCTCATATCACCCACTGTCCTCCCCTGTATTCTCTCCAGGGCTTCACTGCAGGAACCCGCTCATGGAGAATTGTGTGAGGCAATGAACATTAGGAAATCTCTTGTAGGCTGGTTTATTATTTACCATGTTGATGTGTCTTCAGACTGATGATTCTTTGAAGATAAAAACTGAAGTGTTATTCAAGAAAAATGAGTGACTCTTAGAAATTCTAAAGTCTTCCTTTCCTGTAGGAGAAATTTAACAAAATGGCGTGGGTTGACGTTTCAGAAAAGGCTGTTATTTCTTTGCACGGCTCCATCTGATTTAAAAGGTTCTTTCTAACAGTGAGTTTTCTCTTTTTTGTAGTATTATTGTTACCGGTATGGGTTAGATTTCCGATGCCTGAGATACCCTGGCATCATTTCAGCTGACTCCCAACCTGGAGGAGGAACAACTGGTACGTGTCATTTTCTGTCTCTTTACATAAGGTAGGCTTTCTTGTATGGAGGACAGGAAAGCATGGTGATGGATGGATCTGCTGGATGGAGTTTCATCCTCTCCAGGAAGGGCATCTGAGAGGCTCATTGAAGCTGGCTGACTTCTGTGCTAAGAGAAGCTTACCCCTGTGTTGTAAATCCAGCTCAGGTCAGCTGCCCACAGGGCTGTAATCAAACAGATAACATCTGAGAACAAATTTCTTACCCACAGTGTAGGAAGACAGCAAATAAGAAATAACTTCTTCCTTTGAAGACAGCCTTTATTTCTTAATATGGAGAGCTTTATTAAAATGGAATCTATATATTGCATATTTAAAAGGATCATACTCGTAAGCATTATCATTAGTATTAATATTAGCATTAGTTTGGCCTCAAGCATGCATAATATTCAGTAACTTTAACATTAGAAATCTTTCCCATGTGAGAGGTCCCGAGATATACTATAAAAGACACTTGACAAAATCAGACGGGATTTTAAAGGAGGCTCTGGTTTTGGTTACTTTTAAGAAGCTTTGGCCTTAATAATGTGCTTTTCCAAGTACGTACTGGGAACCCCTGGGGATCCTTGAAACCCTTTCAAGGGGTCCAAGAGGTCAAAACTATTTTCATATCAATATTAATAAGTTATTTTCATAGGGTTAGGGTTAGGGTTAGGGGGGGAAAAAAGTTATTTTTCTTTGCGCTCTCCTTTATAAGTGTGCTGTATAGTTTTCCAGAGACTGTGTGAAGTGTGACAGCACAGCTGACTAAAAACAGAAGCAGATAGGGGACTCCAGTTATCTCCTATTAAG
The DNA here is from genome assembly GCA_004027555.1 of Craseonycteris thonglongyai. NCBI lineage: Eukaryota > Metazoa > Chordata > Mammalia > Chiroptera > Craseonycteridae > Craseonycteris > Craseonycteris thonglongyai. Next base: position 28,964 of record PVKE010000448.1, read on the forward strand.
CCAGACAGGAAAGAGGATTTTCAAAACATAAAGCATGTCATTGTTCTCACTAAATTTTCTTTTGTTTGGGAAATGTGTTCTTTTTCATATAAAATATCACACATAGGAATTCTCAGTTAATTTCTGAGGTAGTAAATATCTACATAGTCCACATGAATAAAGCCTCTTTGGCAGTCGTCAGTGGTTTTTGTGTTTTGTTTTGTAAGAGCATAAAAAGACTTTGAGACTAAGATGTTGAGAACCACTGCCTTAACCCACAAGGCTCGTTCATGATTTTATTCTAAGAAGACCCACAGACAGGCTTCTCTTTCAGACTATGCCGTCCAGATCTTCCACGATGCTGTGAAGAACGGCAAATTCGAGTGCAACCTGAAAGCCAGCACCAGGCTCCCGATGATGTACATCGATGACTGCCTCAGGGCCACCTTAGAAGTCATGGAGGCCTCTGCTGAGTCCCTCTCCATGAGGACCTACAATGTCAACGCCATGAGCTTCTCCCCTGAGGAGCTGGCCCAGGAGGTTCTCAGGCATGTACCAGAATTCCAGATCACCTACAATGTGGATTCTGTTCGACAAGCCATAGGTTGGTGCCTCATTGCAAACCCCTCAAAACCAAAATTTAACTTCACTTTGCACTGTGAGTCCCTTGAGGACATAAAATGTGGAGGGTAAGAACTAAGCACCTTCCCAGGGGTCCTAGCACATTTTGGAGGAGGAGCTATTGTTGAACCAAAGGTCGTAGATGCTGCAATTTGGGGAGATGATATCTAAAGTGGCTGGAATAATTTCACTCCAAATAAACAGCTTGTCAGCATTTTACAGTTTAAACATAAAGCAAGCCAATATAGCAGCCCTGGGGTTTTAAATGCTGTGACTGTGCCCCTCTGTGGCTCTGAGCACCGTTTGAGTATAATATCCCTACCTTATGAGTTTGCTTGTGATTTTAATAGTATGTGACAATTCACAGTGTCAGACAGTAGACTTGTAATACCATTGTCCAATCTTAGAGGTTGACTATGTATATGCGTAATAGCTGCACTGGTCTATTCAAAGGGAAAATTTGAAAGAGGGAATTTCTTTTGTGGGACCTTATATGAAAGATCTTTACATAAAATTGTTGGAGACCTTTTTGCAATTTTGGAACCTGAAAAACTTAAGCTACTCTTCTGTATCTTTTCCTAGCGGATTGTTGGCCGATGAACTTTGATGACAGCAATGCTCGGAAGGACTGGGGATGGAAACATGATTTTGATCTTCCAGAGATGGTGACAACGATGTTGAACTTCCATGGTTTTGATACTAGAGTTGCTCAAACTAACTGAAGAAATCCAAAGGAAGGGCCCCTGCATCCTAGACAGCTGTCAAGGGAAGACAGTAATGACCCCCAAGGCTATAGGACCCTAAGAACCAAGATTATTGGAGTCAAAGGCCTAATTGGACTAAATTTTGGCAGCTCACATTGAACTACCAGGTGGAGAATTAAGTTGGCTTTAGCATTTTCAAAATACTGTCAGTTTAGTGGTAGGACTTCGAAAGCTTTGCTGTTTGCCTAAACTTGTCTAAGCACACACATCACAGAATGAAGACTTAAATCATAATAGTTTCTATTTCTTTAATTAAAATGAAGTGAGCATTCCTGGAAGGGTGGAAGTATGTGATGTTTGCATTTAATTAAATTTATTTTAAATACCACTCCTAAGACTCTATTATTCTCTTGACTAAAGACTAACGATTGCATTTTAGAGACTATCAAAGATTATCTCCTAATTTGAAAGTATTCTTTACTGTCCCATCAGAACATAAAATGCGTTTGATATATTTATGAATCTCACATTCATAATACTAAAGAGATTTTAACACTTCAAATCATTTCTCATTTATTTTTCTGTAAGAAAATACGTCTGTAGGAAATTAAGAATATAAAGCATGATGTAACTAGTAAAGAGTAGTACCTCTTATTTTGATAGCCTTTCTGTTAGTGAGCTAAGTGGTAATTAGCAGGAATATAATTCTCTTACCTAGCAAATGTCAGTCTCCCAGCGGAGCTGGTCTAAATATACAGGTTTCTGGTCTCCACCCCTTCAGGTTGACTCAGTAAATGGGGATGGAAATCTCGAAATGCCACTAGTTGTCCTGATCCAGCTCCAGCCCATTAGTATAGACCGGTTCCAAACACTATTTTCTAAAGAGCATTTTCTTCATACAGCCTTTTTTTATACACTCTTAGATTGAGGCTTCAGAAGAGCTACTCTAAACCCTCTGAAACCATGGCTGTATAAATATAATGTATAGATTTACTTTTTTCCAGCGACCTCAGGATATGCTGCATGGGGAAATCACTAGAAGGGGAAACTGCACAGATAAACCATGGGTATATTGGTAAACAGCTGTCAAGGATTAAAAGGCATTTAGTATATATAATTAATGACAATGTTTTGTATTTGGGGTTTTAACTGCTGGGTAGAAATGTAATTTTATTGGAGGCATAATTGGATGTAAAACCTATTTTGTAATTGGAGAACTTCTAGATAATTGAATTATTTAATAGCTGTGTTGATCTAATTTTCCCCTTAGCATAATTAAGCTCACATTTCTACATTTTGTTTTCTAAAACCAGCTAGCATTGAGTTTCTTTCTTTTTTCTTTTTTTCTTTTGTTTCCTTTTTTTTTTTTTAACAGCTTTATTGAGATATACAAGGGCGGTTGGAAAAAATCCAGCCATAAATGCCTCTATTTTTTCATATTACATGGCTGGATGCTTTCTGGACAGTCCTTGTATTTTATGTACTGTAAATTCAGTGTATAGATTTTTCAGTATATTCACAGACGTGTGCAGCCATCACTATAATCTACTTTTAGGCTCTTTGAGCATCCGTCAAAGAACTGCGTACTAGCTTCCCTCAACCTAGGCAACCAGTTTACTTTCTGTGTCTGGATTTGCCTGTTCTGGACATTTCACATAAGTGGCATCATACAATGTAGTCTTTTGTGAGTGGCTTCTTTAACTCAGCATAATGTTTTCAAGGCTCATGTTGTAGCATGTATCAGTATTTCATTTTTTATTGTACTTGATTTCATCCCTAAATAGTATTCCCTTGTGTGAGCATACCACATTTTGTTTGTTCATTAGTTGAGGGACATTTAGGTTGTTTGCACATTTTAGTTATGAATAATACTGTTATGAATATTTATATAAATAATTGGGTTTTGAAGCTCATTTATTTCTTATTGTTCATAGTTTGAAAAGCAGTTCCTAATCTCTCTTAGTTTCTTCTCAGTTATCTTAAAGGAACAGGAATTAATTTTTTTCTTTCCTTGAGAAGGGGACAAGGAATTGACTTGAGTGACTTTTTTTTAGACCCCACTCTTCCAGCATTTCTACCAAGTTCATTGGGTAGACCTTGTTATGGGAGCCCTTTGGAGGGATTTGTTCTAGAATAGAAGTAGAGCTTATAAATCTATGAATGCATCTTCAGGAGAACCTCAAAGAAGTGTCAAAGAACAATGAATGCTTTGAATTATACAGGTGATTCTTACTCATTGACATCTTTGCATTCTAATTAAGACTAAACTTAGGGGAAGCTGGGTTGGCTCAGAGGGTTAAGCACTTGCTTTGCAGCCCAGGGACCAAGGATCAGGTCCCAGCTTGACCCATGTGCTGAACTGGGGTGTGCTTTTCAGGCAAGAGGCCTCCAGTTTGGTTCCTACCCCCTGGTCTGACCCCTGTCTTGAGGGGTATAGTTCCCATGAGGGAGGCCCCTCGCCCAGTTTCCACCCTGCGCGGCCCCCTCCCACCTGTGTGGATCGAAACCATGTAGAAAACTGATGACATACAACTATGGAGACTGTCCTGGCCACCACCCCCGCCCCTTCGCTCTGTCTCTATAAAAAAAACTGATGGGGGGGAAGCTGTGATGGCTCAGCGGGTTAAGTGCTCACTTTGTAGCCTCAGAGACCAGGGATCAAATCACAGCTCCAGCCCAGAAGGACCCATATGCTGAACTGGGGTGTGCCCCCAGTTCAGTTCTTGCCGGGGCCTATGCGGGAGGCTCCCGGCCCAGTTTCTGCCCTGTGCAGCCCCGCGCCCACCTGTGGAGTGAAACTATATGGAAAACTAATGCTGTCAACTATGGAGACTGCTCTGGGCCCTCCCCCTTCTTTCTGTCTGTCTCTGTCTGTCTCTGTGTCAAAAACCAATAAAAATAAATAAATAAAAACAAAGAAACAAAAATGATAGGGTAAATCTTAAAAAAAAAACAAAAAAAACAAAAATTAAGTTTACTCTATCTACACACTTCCTATCTAGTGCACATCTTGGGGTTCCAGAAGAGGACTCAGTGTTTTCTTTAAAAAAAACTTGCCTTTCTGTTAGGAGAAAGGGTTTTTAGGGTTAATTTAGAAATGATCTGAAGGAGAAAGTGTGGATTTAACCACAAAAATGTTTTAAAATTCTAAATTAGAAAAGGAAGACTACAAAGGTTGACTTTGCTGTTTTTCCCTTGAAGATTTCCACAGACCAGCAATGTAATTATTAGATCTGGTAACGTGTTCTGTGTGGCACTGCCATGGTGTGTCTTTGTGTCATTCCACAAACAGCACAGCCTGACGGCTGCCAGCAAGGTACACTGTTTAAAATCAAGAAAAAAGCCCTGGGCAACGACTATTAATGCACTGCTCAGACACTTCCTATAGAAGGGGTGGATGCTAACAGTAGTTTTTTTAACTTGCTTAGACCAGATTGACAACTTACTGTATTTTCATGGTAGGGGCATGAATGTTTTTTAAAAAGGTTAAACATTTTTTTTTTTAAACATGTTTCTAACCTGGAACCTATGTAATTTTTACCAACCATTGTCACCCCAATAAATTTAACAATTAATTTAAAAAATGTTTCTATTAAGAATTTAAACTAAAAGTTATATAATGAAAAATGTCTTCTCCTCTAAACCCAATCAATAACTGATTTTAATAGTATAGTATATGTCTATATTTGCCCCATGTTTATAAAACATAGTAGCAGATAGTGAAAACTTTTAAAATTTTAACTCTAAAAGTAGTGCTAAGATAAAGTTGACAAATTCTGGAAAAGAACCACTTGCAATTATTTCCACCTACCATACCAGCTATTCTTTTTATATTTGTTGTCCACTCTTCTCACATGTGTTACAAGTAACTTAAAAGTAGTCTTAATATTTACCATTTTAAAATAGCTGCATAATCATTGAACAGATGATCATAATTATTTCATCAATTCACTATTTACTTTACTTAGAAACCCAGAGGTACAATTACTAGGTCAAAGGGTATAAACACATTTGCCGCTTAATTTTACACACTCAAATTTCTACTGAGAAAGAGTTGAATGAAGTTACGATGAAATTCTGCTCTATGATCTATACCCCTTCTCTTGATACATATTTATTTACCAAGATATGGTCTACATTTATTTAAATTTTTATTTTTAAAAAGGTTCGGAGAATATAAACTTTATTTTTTTTGTTGGAGGATCTTAAGATTCTAAGTTGGTTTTTATCCAAAGAATATGAAAACATGAATTTGAAAAGATATATGCACCCCTATGTTTATTATAGCATTAGTTAACAATAGCTAAGATGTGGAAACAATCTAAGTGTTCTTCGATAGATGAATGGCTAGATTTAACACACACAATGGAATACTACTACTCAGCCATAAAAAAAAAGAATGAAATCTTGCTATTTGCAACAGCATGGATGGAGCTTTGGGGTATTGTACTAAGGGAAATAAGTCAGAGAAAGACAAATACCATATGATTATATGTGGAATCAGAAATAAAACAAACAAAATCATAGGTACAGAGAACAGATTGGTGGTTTACCAGAGGGGAAAAGGGTTGGGTGGGTGGTAGGTAAAATGGGTGAAGGCCTAATTGTGTGGTGATGGATAGTAACTAGATTCATGGTGCTGATCACTTTGTAGTGTATATAAATATCAAATTATAATGTTATACCCATGTGCATAAATAAAAAGAAATAATCAAATGCTTGTTTAGAATAATACCTAGAACTTCAGATCTGACTTTTAGGAGTCATTTTTTTGACTCAGTTGTTGATGTTTCTTTTTTTCCCACCCATTGTTATTGTCTGTGCTAATGAGAGTGTTGGTGATAGCACATTTCTTAAAAGAATTCACAAGAACTAAAAATCATTGGGGCTATAAACTGGCTTTACAGTTAGATCAGGTTAGCCTACCTTTGACACCTGCTTCAGGAATATGACCAAATATATCAGATTCACCCCAAGACTATAATTCTGGTCCCTGGGGCATAAAAAGCTGACACCAGTCCTGCAGGTTTCAGTACTGTGTTTTTGATGGTACCTGTGTAGGAAATGCCAACACTATTATCATCACCACCTGGTCAACAATGAGTGTAGGATAGAGCCTGACTGGAAGAAAGTGTGTCTTCGCATGGATAGCTAGATATGGTTGCACTTGTACTCACTGGAGTCCAAGGGCAACCCTCACCCTGGTCAGGCTGAAGAGATGAAAGGGTTAACTCTCCAATAGTTGGCCACAGTTGAGCTAACTCCTTGCGCTTATGTCGCTGGGTAGGCCAACAGATGAGGTGGGCACTAGTGGAGTTGCTAAGGATGACAGCGAATGGTTAGCTGATGGAGGAGGAGCAGAGATGGGATGTAAGCTGCCAAGAGAGAGCTTGGTGAAAGAACAGACCCTAATGTGACTCAGCCCCTTTGTTCCATGAGATGTTAGGTAAAACTTCAATGTCCCATTAATGAAGTTGCAACTATTTTGGGAGCAGGGCTACCACAAAGAATTGGAAATGGCCTATAAAAGACTGGCTACAATGAGGAGCTGCCAGTGGGAGATTTGCCCTATGTCTTCATTACACCAGCACCTTTCAAACTCAAAAAAGTAAAGGCTGGAATGAGAAGAGAAAGAGCTTTAATTATTTCTAGACTAATTTGTTCATGATACAGTGGTCATCTACCAGTATTTTTATATATGAGATTATATATCAACATGAGACCAGAAATCTTCAAAAAAGAAAACTATATATACTGTGTAGTGTTTTTCAATATTACCTAGTGACCATAGAAGTTCAGGTTTTATTTTGGGTTTCTACTACTTTTTTTTTTTTTAGTTTTTAATTAAAATTTTTTTTTCATATGTTAACTACACTTATTGTGGTGATCGTTCACAATATATACAAATATTAAATCATTACATTGTACACCTGAAACTAATATATCAATTATACCTCAATTTTTTTTAATTAAAAAAAAAACAAAAACCTTATGCTCTTGTTAAAATGTAAGCAGCGTGAATGGATAAATACACTGAAAAGTATGTTTCTCAATTGCTCTCTTTAGACATGATCATGACTGGTTACATATTTTGTATATTCAGTTACACATATATTTACATATGTATAGTATGTGTGTATACCATGCTTTTTTCATTTAACAACCTACAAGACTTTTCAGTATGAGTTCATTTGAATCTACCTCATTTATTTTAAAAGCTGCATAACTTTTCATTGTATGGATGTGCAAAAATATACTTAACTGATTTCCTCATGATAGGCATTTAGACTCTTTCCAGCCTTTTACTATTACCAACAATGCCATGAAGAACGTCACTGCCCATATAGTAAGTTTTGTTGGATGAAAGAACCAAACTCACCGTCTGGGATTTTTGAAGAATAGAGTTTTTATATGCAAATAACTGTTAAGTTCTCAAAGGGGCAAATATTTCCTTTATTTCTACCGTAATAAAAATTTATTGGATGAATATAAAGAATTCACTTAAAATGAAACAGTGCTATTTGTTTTACCCAAATGTTTTTATGAAAAGAGATGCCTGGTCTCATATTTCTTAAAGTGTATTTGCATCTGGCAGACTGATTACTAAAAAGAAAGCAGCTGCTTTAGAAGTGGACTGACCATTATTTCATTATTACTAAGGTTTAAAATATTGATGTTCAAATTAAAAAACGGAATATAGTATTGATGTTCATGGTTTGTGTTCTATTCCAAATTAAGATAAAACAACCCTCTGGAATTTTTTCATTTTGAAACAATAATCTAGCATTATCAGGATAAGCAGAGTAACTGTGTACCAATTTCTTCACAAAATCATGAATATTTGCTGAATCACTAAGGAATAAACACTTAGAATGAAAGTGAAAGATTGAAAAAGGAAGAAAGAAAGCCTGCATTGCCAGCATAATTCAGAAAGGGCAGTTACTGTTCACAAACACTCATGATTTAGTGAGGATGGAGTCGCTTCCATCGGGTTTGTATTTTTCTGCTTCTCTCGCCTCTCTATTCCACTAAAGCCTCTGTCTCATTCCCAGGCCCCTCTGTTGGGTCTTCTGTGAATCATGACCCAGAGGACCCAAAAGGAGACAACTGGCCTAGCAAATCGCAAATGCCACATTACATGTTGTCTTCATTCTTTTCTTGATTACGTTTTTGTATTTTAACATGAGCCTCTGGCAGGCCAGAAATATATACATTTCTTCCAAAGTATAGAAGTGTGAGAATCTGGTTTTATTTAGAGGGAGGTTTGATTTCTGGGGAAAAGTTTTGCACCTGCATGAGAAGTCAATTCTGGCCATGGTTTTGTCCCCAGTTGTGCATCTTGACAAAGTCACTTCTGTCATGGGTCTCCATGTCCTCTCCGGTGGAGCCAAGGGGCCGGGGGAGGTGAAGGGAGCCTGACTCTGCAAGGCTGCTTCTTCCTCTCCCCCCAAAAGCTGAAGTTCTAGAAATATACCCATATGGAAATGTTTTTTGAAACAGTAACCTTAGGTACATTGGAAAGAATATTTGTAAACATGTGAATTATGAAGCAGAATCAAACAAACTGCTATGAACCCACAACTATGCTTAGGAACTGATTAACATTGACATGAGCACCCTCACCTTGTCTCGCCACGTTTCCTCCCAGGCAATTCCACTTATTAGAGGTGGATGGAGCAGCATATTTTTTCACTTGCCTGGTGAGACATTAAGTTTCCAGTGGAGGAGGAGTTTGTATTTCTATTCCCCTTTTTTTCCTTTAAATAACTCAACATACTTTCATTTAAAAAATAACTTTTCTTAATGTTATTCAGTACATTTCTATTAAAGTAAAATTGTTTGGTTGTCTTGCTGAGGAATATATAATGGCTGAATTATGGATTTCTATCCAGTGACATAGGTAGAATATATAGATTGCAACAGTTTGAAAATTCCTAGTTTTCCCCTTAAGTCATAGAACTGGGGAAAAAAATCACCGCTAGCTGTCTGCCATATGCTTTGAAAGTAATTTTGTGGTGTTTACTAAATTCTGGAAATGACCGGCTGTGCTGATATATTCAGTCTTAAAACAGATGGGATTCTGTTTGAAGGGGAGAAAGGAATGAGTTTTAAGAACCTTTCTGTTTTAATAAAAGATTCAAAAACTGTCCCTGTGAGTATTGAATATTGGTTGTGTGGGAGTTAATATAACCGTATGGAAATTGTTTTCAAAACTTCTGTCCAGTAAAGACAACTCACAATTCCCTGGAAAGACTGCTTTGCACTAATCGACAATGTTCTTTATTGTACATTAGCATATGCTTCTGGGTTATCTGTGCCTTTCATTATTTTTTAGTTACTTCACAACCCTGAAAGTAACACAAGTAATTCTTGCCGGGAGAAATGCAAATAGACTTTATTTGGTGGCGGGACAGCCGATTCCTTCACCAAGAAGACAGTTTCACATCGATCAACAAATTCATTCTGGCATTCTTCATGGTGAGTGTGTGTTCAATTTTTTGAGTCAGCTGTCACATCTTACCGAATCCCTCTTTCACTAATGAGTTAAATACAATCTTTGTTTATATGTGTATAAGAGTCAGGATGTAATCTTTGTCAAAAAAAAAAATCTAAAAAAAAAAAAAAGAATATAAATTCAATGAAAAAAAAAATCTGTTAAGAGTGTTGGAGATCATCCTGTGAGATGTTCAGTGGATCCATGTGACAAAGCAAGGTGAACTGGGGTGCCAGGGAGGACCCCTCGCTCCTGACATAGCCCCGGCACGTCTCTTCAGGATTGCCACAGAAAACCTAAGGAGCCATAGAACTTTACCTTTGCCAATTCCCTGGTTCTCTAGTTTTATTTTTCTCTTTCTACTGATTTTGTGCATTGTGTTGATTGCTGGCCACATGGCCTGGAAGAATTTCCCTAGGGTAGCAGCAACGAGGGAATTTGGTTTTATGGGCTTTTAAATCTAGTTTCTGTTGAGTGAAAGACAACCGAGAACCTGGTTTTTGCATCTTTTGTTTTTCTGTTTGTCTGTTTTTAGGTTAAATAATTAAAAAATTCTGTGACCATTGGGAAAAACAGCTTTTTAATATCCTGTGCGAGGTTAACTCATGACTCATGTGTTTTATCAATTATTCTAGAACTGTAGCTGAAATTGTGGAAATGAAAATCTGTAATCTCTCTGTTATATTTGTTGTTGCATGATTGAAATGTTTGTCTATCTCTAGAGGGTATTAGCACATTAGATTATAACATTCCTTAACTTAATAGAGCTCTCTTCTCATTGGCTTTGGATATAAATAAGTGCTTATATAAATTGATTATTCCTACAATCCCACAAAATTAGGAAAAGGAACATCTCATGCCAATTTGAAAACATTTTACAATCCAAGTTGTATAATTAAAATTAATCTTAGGCAAATGAGACTAGTTTAATTATTCTGATTTTTAAAAACATCATTTGCTTGTTTATCAGTATATAATATAAGCATACATTTTATTTTACTTACTTTATCTTTCCCAAATGTAGACAGGCTTGCTAATCAAGTAAACTAATACTTACTGTTATATAACATTTAGAATTATTAAATACGTATTTTTTAAGAAGATTTATTGTTCTGAGAGAAGATGAGAGTAAGAGAGAGAGACAGACAGACAGAAAGAGAAGTGGGAGGGCCCAGAGCAGTCTCCATAGTTGCATGTCATTAGTTGTGACATAGTTTGAGAATCCTCCCCGCCGAGACATCCCAGTGGTGACCAGTTGTGCTGCAGTTCAGCATATGTAGTTGCACAGGCTGGGGCCGGGAATCAAACCCAGGACTTCATGATTGTTCAGCAAGCGCTCAACTGTTGAGCTCCCCCAGCATCCCCTAAATACGTGCATTTTTGTTCAACTAAATTCAGTCATTCTGATAAACTTTTCTTTCAATGGTAATTCTGTTTTTGTAGAAGGAAGATAACTTCCAAGATTTTAAGGTAATCTAAAACCTTGGAATAATATTGTAGAGTTAGTTAATGGATAAGTATTGGATACTTAGACAATGTCTAAACACTATGAAATGTCAGAATGTTGATTACTAACATAATTTTAGGTTTATGTGCTATTGCTTCTTATTTTTATAATATAGAAAGGCTGTATTTTGGGGTCAAATTAATGATTGTCTTCACTTTTGCCAAGATGCAAAGGGGTGTGTGTGGCTATAGAATGTTGTGTTATGTGTGGTCATGAGCTTCTGCTAAAATGCTTATGTGAGACAGACAGTTCTCCCTTATCCACTTCCCTACGTTTCCCTGTGAAATTGAAGGCACTCTGTTTAAATTATAAAATTAAGATGATGGCTGAAGCTGTAAAAGGAGATGCAGCAACAGAGAACTACAACTGTACTTGGGCTTTTTTTTTTCCCAAGCACAGAGCACATTTTTTCTAAAGCAGTGATTCTCCAAGTTTTGGGGAGCTCCTGAAAACCACAAAGCAGGAGCCCCATTTCCCTCAAAGACACTTTCCCCAAGCATATTTCTTACTCATCTAATTCCAATTTGGCATCCAATGCTCAAGAGACCCAGACTCCCATCGGCCCTTCTTCCCAAGGACACAATGCCGTCATTGTCTGTACATGTCTCCCATTGTCTTTCAGTGGGGATGCTCACCAGCCGCCCAGAATCCACAAATGGCATTTCACTTTTGCCTCTCAAGGAACCTGATATGGCCAGAATGAAAAGGACACACTCAGAGCCTGGAGGCCAGCCCTCAGAGACTGGATGCGTTTGCTTCTGCCTGACCTCAGCGACAGGTTGCCACCACTATGCTCTTATCTGTGCAGCGCCCTGTAAACAAGCCTATCTGGTTACTAGTTCACCTAGAGCAGGGGTGTCACAGTGGCGGCCCGCAGGTTGGGAGGTCATTTTTTTGGCCCACAGTGCTCTGAAATAAAATGAAAATAGAAAAAAATTATTATGAAGAAAATAGCACTTAGGGGAGATCAAGGCAATATTCATCATAATTTTTTCTATTTTCATTTTAGTTCAGAGCATTGTGGGCCACAAAATATTACCTCCCAACTCGCGGGCTGCAAGTCTGACACCCCTGACCTAGAGCTTTCATCTTTGGCCAGGTGCTGACACTACCCACCCCCACTATTGAGAACAGCTGGCTTGCACTTAATGCTGCAGGAATCAAGACACCGGGGTCCCTTCAGAAAGGTGGAAGGAAGGACCCGCTCCCCTGTTCCCTAGCGCTCAGCACAGTGCACAGGGATTGCACAGAAAGGTGAATGTGGGTCGTAGGAGTACCCATCCCTCAGTCTCGGATGTGTGGACTGGAACTAGCCCTGGGGCAGAAGGTGGGGCAGATGATGAAAAGCTGGAGAGGGGAGCTCTGGAGAGCTGGGAGGACACTCAGGGAAAGGAGAGGGTGCCCAGTGAAGTCCCCCAGGTCTGTGCCTGGGGTCTGGGACACGTACAAAGGCTCTCCAGGGGCCTCTCCAGAGGGGAGAAGGCAACAGCCTGATAAGTGAAGCGCAGTTCAGAAGACATTGTACCGGCCAGCAGTCGGTTCATGGAGGAAAGACAAAGGAGCGAGCCGGGGAGAGGGGATCAGCATTGGGAGGCACACAGGCTGGACACTGGAGCTGGGAGCCGGGCTTTCGCTCTCTCTCACTTTCTCTCAAAATAATCATTCTAAACAGAAGAAAGAAATCAAGTTGACACAAGTAATCCAAAGCTATTTTAAAACGCTCTCCTGATGAGTCGAGTTCCTCAGCCTGGACAACTCAGCTGTCGCTGAGACTAAGCTGAAGCACCTGGACAGGTTCTGCCAGCTCCGCTTTCGCAGCCACGGGTAATAAAGCACGTCCCTTGTCTTTATCTTGGGATCATTTGAGGATAAAGCAAAGCTGGGTCCTCTGAAGTGGAGGTGGTGGCTCACAGAAGCTGTTACCAGAGACAAAATTTAGATACAGAATAAACTTAGCTATACAAGCACTTCCTCTCCCAGTACAATGTCCTGGACTTTATAAACGCTATGCTCAAAGCAACCACAGTGACTGCTGAGACTCACTAGAAAGGGCCTTTCCATGTCCCGGCGCCTCTCTGCTTTCGTGTATGAATACGGACACGCCAAACCGCTGCCACACGGGAACAGAAGGCCCTTAGCTACTTTCTTGGTCTATGGCTGTATTAGTTATCTACTGCTGTGTAACAAACTATGGCTTAAAACCACACATGTTAATTATTTCATAGTTTCTGTGGATCAGGAGTGCAGGTCCAGCGCCTAAGAGATCCTAAGCGGGCCTCTGTGATCAAGGTGTGATCCAGGGCTGGGATCTCATCAGGAAGCTTGACTGGGAAACAATCCACTTCTTTGCTCACTCAGGTTGCTGGCAAAAATCATTTCCTGTGGTTATATCACTGAGGGCCCTGGCTTTGTGTGCGCTGGGGGCTGGACTGTCAGCTCTTAGAAGCCACTCCCAGCTCCTAGACGCTTCTGGAAGTTTCTTGGCCAACAGGGCCTCTTATTTCATCCAGCTAGCAGGGACCATCTCTAGAGTGAAACTACTATCAAAATGGAGTCATACACAACACAATCTAATCAAGAAGGTGACATTCTATCACCTTTGTCATATTCCATTGGTTAGAGGCAAGGTCTTGCTTCCACCCAAGGGGAGGAAGATCCCCCAACAAATTAAGGTCAGGAGGCAGGGATTGTGGGGGCTGTTTTAGAGTCTGTCTGACACAATGGCCAAGTATGACAGCTGTCCAGCACCCTAGAGGCCATGCACAGAATTCATCATTCTATGTTAAAATCATTTGCTGAGACCCAAAGAGAAAGGAGATACTTTCATGTTAGTCCCAAAGCCTTTCTTGAATTCTTGGGCTCCTGCTGAATTCTTCCCTGGCCGGGTGATCAGGTCAGGACCACCTGAAAGTGACTCCAGTAACACCATTTCGGGGTCTGGCATCATTTTGGTATTCCAGCAGCCATATCTGAGAGCAAGTGCTTAGTTAATGCTTTTCCCCATCCCACTCCCCTTCGTCCAGCATCCCAGTGTCTTACCAGCTTCTCACTGCACCCTCAAAGTAGCTTTCCCATCCTCTGATCCGGTCTGTGTACCAGCCAGGTCTCAGAGGGATCTAGAACCAAAACCTCAGCTACACACTAGATGCTACACTGTTTTTCAGAAGGTGCTGGCTGTTTTTTAAATCAGATTCTCAAAGGGGCTCTTCTATCCTGAAAGGTAAGATCCACAGGGTTAGGAGACCTTCCCCTGTAGATGTAGATAAAAATGCAGATAGCACATGTGTGGGGCATGGGCTGATTGTCTTCTCCTCCTACCCTCTGCCCAGGGTGTCAGGCCTTAGCTGGGCCATGCTCCAAAGCCCCAGCTGTGATCAGCCAGAGGAAAGCAGGGGGGGTCACTTTGCTGGGCCTGGAGCAGTTCCCAGGCCCCACTTAGCTTATCAGTCATTCTGTCCTTGCCTTGAAGGTCAGACCTTGTGAGCTGATAGCATCCCCACCTCTTGCCAGAGTCAACACTGCCTGAGGCTGTGATGCAGGAGGCAGCTCCTAGCGAGGGGAGTGCCACGTTGTTCCTAAGGAGGCAGCTGGTGTTCGGCCTTCACCTCAATAGGCCCCTTTACTCCTCTCCTCATCATCCCTCCTCCCAGGCCCCACAGTGGAGCGAAAGGCATCATCTCTTTCCTGTCTAGGGCTCTCTAAGATGTGTTGTCAAGTAAGATCCACCATTCTTCAAATCTCGGCCCCATGGACATGTTGTTTCCCTGGTAGGAACCCTGGCCAGATCTGGGCTTCCATAACCAGAGCCCTGTGCAGGAATGCAGCACCGGCAACCGGGCAGGAGGCTCTGAACCTGTGCTTGGCAAATGTCCCTGGATTGTGACAGAGGCACACTGCAGAGGTGGAGACGAGATGGCGATCAGCAGAGCATTTGCAGACTCAGGAATTTATTTGGTGTCAGAGCCACAAAGGCTTCAGGCATTAAGCAAGCTCCGTGTCATACCATAGAGAATAGTAAGGTTTCCATGCCACACACGACTGAGGAAAAAAGCAAGCTCTACACATGGTGAAGGCTAGGAAGGCATCTGATAAGAAATGCCAATCTGAGGAAAGCTGGGATGGTTCAGTGGGTTGAGTGCTTGCTTTGCAGCCCCGGAGCCAGAGGATCAAATCCCGGCCTCAGCCCATGCAGACCCATATGCTGAACTGGGGAGTGCCCCCCAGTTCAGTTCCTGCCGGGGCCTATGCAGGAGGCTCCTGGCCCAGTTCCTGCCCTGCGCAGCCCCGTGCCCACCTGTGGAGTGAAACTATATGGAAAACTAAGGCTGTCAACTATGGAGACTGCTCTGGGCCCTCCCCATTCTCTCTGTCTCTCTCTGTCTGTCTCTCTCTGTCAAAAAACAATAAAAATAAATCTTTAAGAAGTGTCCATCTGGAAAGCACATCAGGCCAAATGTACAAGTTACCATAGGAGTGATTTATGGCAAAATCATAGTAAGGATCTTAGTCTTGAGAGGCCCTGACTTCTCCTTCTCAGTGAAACTAATTACATAAGAGGATAAACAGAGGCCGTACTGGTTGTTCTTGGCAAATGAAACTAAACAACCAGGTTAGAATGGGTGGCACTCATTCGAATTGCATGGGGGTGGGAGCAATAGATGTGACAGCTCCCTGGGGTCAGATGAAATAGGCTGAGCTTCAGGGGACATGGATCGGCAGGTCCCCAGCTCCGAACCCTGAACGAGTCTGCTGCTTCTGCTGACGACTGTGCCTATGAGCAGGACAGGCACTCACCCCTTTCATTCGCAGGCGCTGCCTGGTTTGTGTGGGGGCAGATTTACCAACAGGGACTTCCCAGGACTACGAGGCAGAAACTCCCACCCATTGCTGGGTAGCATCTCAAAACAAGTTGCAATGACACAATGAACATTCTCCTGGGCCTCAGGTCAGGGTACAGAGGGGCCAGAGTGATGGACAATTCGGGGAGAGAGAGAGACAGAGACTGAGAGAGAGAGTGACAGAGAGAGGGAGAGAGATAGAGCAAGCTCACCATTCCCTGTCAGAGGTCACAACCCTGGAAGAGGGCAAGAGCAGGCAGGGCACCCTCTCAGGGACATGAGGTAGGCTTAGGGACCCAGCTCGGAATTCAGATCCACCTTCAGCTTGGTCACATTAAAGCCCTAATGAGGTTGGGCTCCCTCTGGTAACGCAGGCCTGTTCATAGTCTCCCCAGGCTATTCTGATGACGGCTACTGATGCCATGTGCTCTTGCCGCAGGGACAGATAACATCGGTAGAATGTGTTATAGACAAGTGTCCCAGGGGTGCTGGGAGTGTACTGCAGGCCTGCAGTGATCCGGAAGCCCTCCGGCGAGTGTGCTCTGAGTTTCAGCAGCTGTCCCCTGAGCTCCAGCCTCTGCTATGCGCATTATCATCTCCATATGCCACAGGGTAAAACGGTGGGGAGAAAAGGAACGTGGGGAGAAGCCAGGAAGCTGCACCCCGAAAGAACCCCGCGTGGGTCCTTAGGAGATGAACAACTAGTTGGAGGGAGCCTGGGACTGACAAGTAAATATTGTGTATTTAAAGTTTAAATACAAGTAAAATTTGATGTGTTCTTTCTTATTTCCCCAAATTTTACTTTATAGCCTAGAAAAATAAAGAAAAAAAAAATATTGTGATTGTCCTGTTTCTCAGGATGTTAGGGGGAGACTTTACATTAAAAACAAAACAAAACAAACAAACAAAAAACCCTTTGCAAAGAGCTACCAATATTTTTTCAGAGGAAAATATCATGTGATGAAGAACATTTTACCGGTATACCTGTGGAGGCCAGAGATCTGGTCAAGGCAGATGCTCCCTGCAAGAGAACCTTCTGGAGCAGGAACTTGACCATGCCTCTCAGGGGACCATATGTCCTGAGTGTGGTCTTCTGGGGAAGGCTCCAGAGCTGGGAGATGTTGGCAAGATGGCTGAAGCCATGTGGCCTGAGAAAAGCTGGCTGCCTGTCATCTCCTCCTATCTGTAGAGAAGTTTCCAGGGCCTCAAGTCCTTGTGCGAAGCATGCAGATGGCTGAGCTCTGTGTCTGATTGAAGCTGGCAGGACAGAGACAGCAGGGTGAGGGGACCTCCAGGCTGAGGACCTCGATTCCCTGCCCTTATGTCTTAGTCTGTTCAGGCTGCTGTAAGAGAATATGATAGACTGAGTGGCTCATGATCAGACACTTCTTTCTCACAGGTCTGGAGGCTGGAAGTCCAAGGTCAAGAGGCCGGCAGATTCCATGTCTGGTGAGAGCCCACTTCCAGATTCATGCTGTCTTCTCACTGGGTCCTCACATGGCAGAGGGGTGAGAGAGCTCTCTGGGCCTCTTTTATAAGGGCACTAAGCCCATTCCCTCATGACCTAATCACCTCCCAGAGGCCTCATCTCCTAATACCATCTCATTTTGGGCTAGGTTGTCAACATACAGACTTTCAGTTGATAACACCTTAGCTGACCGACCCTAAACAGCAGTTTAGGAAACCCTAGTGAGTGGCGGAGTCACATTTCTTCGCACTCTGCCTTCTCTCCCGTCTTGCTAAGCAAGGTGAGGTCCACCGATCACAGCACTGTCACCTCAGAGTTTCTTACAAATGCAGACTCTCAGCAATGCAGACGGTCCCAGACCTAGCAAGTCAGAATTCACAAGACCCCAGGTGGTCAGCACACTTGAACATTTTTTTGAGAAACGCTGCTCTACCAGATAGAAAGTGAGTGACGTAAGGAAAACCTCGGGTGGCAGGGAGAACAGTTGAGGGAGCCAACAGCCATGGTTTCAAATCCTGCCTCTACCACTCCACTTGTGTGACCCACTGCCAGTTACTCACTTTCTCTGCGCCTGTTTCCTCTCCTATAAAATGAGGACAATCGCAGCACCAGCTTCATAGGATGGGGGAAGATTGCACTAGGCTGATTGATGCATGGGAAGTGCCTGGTGCATCTTCGTAGTAGGTGCGTGGTGGAGAACTGTCTTTCTGGCGCTTTCTTCCTGGCAGATTCATTAGGGTGGGGCTGAGGGACGGGCATCTTGAAAAGCTCCCAGGTAATTTTGATGCAAGGGCAGGTGACATTGCTTCCTATCGTTCCCATAACCTCACACCTGGAATTGTGCCCAGAGAGCATTCTTGCGCCCTGGATGGTGCTCACTAGTGCTGGGAGGGAGAACCACTTGCACTCTTGGCCATGGCAGTGAGCAATGGTCCAGGCTCTCGGAAACGTGGTGGAAGAGGAGACTGGCCAAGGCCTAGCCTGACATCCATGACAGCTCATCGAAAGAACAAGCGAGACAACTCAAGGCAGCAATTTTAGGCTCACCATTTTAGAAGCTTGGCTGAGAAAGGAAAGAGATGTGTGATTACAGAGAATGTGGATGAAGCCAAGGGGTTCTATGGAAAAAACCTCACAGGGTGAGCTGATCACAAATTCCTGCCTGGGCAGGTCATGGTGGGAAGTCAGGCCCCAGGCCTGTAACTTCCTTAGAGAAAGGCTTTAAGGCAAATGTTCATTGTTCTTGTGCATCTAGGTTAAAATGAAATACACCTGTGGAATACCAGAAGTAATACTCCTGAAAGAGGGTATCAGCCCTCAAGAGAGCACATAACCTTATTAACTATCCTGTAATCCAATCCCCACCTTGGTTTTTCTCACTTTCATGTAATCTTTAGTACTTTCC
Organism: Craseonycteris thonglongyai; assembly: GCA_004027555.1. Lineage (NCBI taxonomy): Eukaryota > Metazoa > Chordata > Mammalia > Chiroptera > Craseonycteridae > Craseonycteris > Craseonycteris thonglongyai. The sequence goes on from PVKE010000448.1 coordinate 47,980, forward strand.
TGCCTTAATTTCAAATGCTCAAAAGGAGCTACAAAACTTATTCTCCAGAATATTTGAGATCTTGCTCCCCAGCATATATTGTCAGTTTGGCTCAAATGTACTCCTAAAAAAATTATCCACAGGGTTGGACATTGGTTACGTCAACAAGAATCAACGGGACTTTTATGAAAGGAGAGAACAGGGAATACTGGGGGAGTGGTGGCAACTAAACTAGCAATTTTTATGTATTCAACACCTAAGATTTTCTTCTACAGATTTCCTTTTTTAAAAATAAAAATACCTTTTTTAAAAAAATATATATAATACAGTATACACATAGAAAAACGCATAAAACAAAAATGTGCAGTTGAACAAATAATTATGATGCTGAGTCCTATGTCGCCATGAAGTAGCTCAGGAGGCAGGACCACACCCGTCCGCAACACAAGTGTGGAGCTTGGACCCCCTTGCAGGAGGCCACACATACACGTGTTACTTTATCAGTGTCCCTATTTTACCCAGGAGGAAACTGAGACTCAAGGAGGTTAACCCCCTTCCCCAGGGTCAGAATTCAAGCCCACCTGGGTCTATAGCAGAACCGTGCTACCGGGCAGGGCCCCAGCGTGGGAGGAGGAGCGCAGGACTGGAGAGTCAGTCCCCAGAAGTGAGCAGAGAAGGAGTAGACGTGAGGATCAGGGTTAGCTCTTCCGAGCAAGGAAGGACAAGAGGAGAAATAAGGAGCAGGTACTGTGGAGTGAAGAGGGAGCGTGCCCCGTAGATGTACTTCCTCCCCAGAGCTTCCCCTCCTCTCTTCTGACAGGGCTGGGGAGGCCAGCCCTCATCCAGGCCTGGGAGAGCACACCCTTGAGTCTTCCTGTTCGACAAAGAATGTGGCCAGTGCAGGATCACCGAGTGAAAGGCCATCCGTGGAGACGGTAGAAAGCCAAGCACAAAGAGGGAACTGCCCCGGAGGGCATGGAAATGTTTCTACCTGTAGAAGAAAACTCTCTGCTGGGTTGGCTGGAGGGCTCATGCTGGGTTTCAAGTGAGATAAGACCAAAAGAAAAAAGAAATAGCCACTGGTCCATGGCAGCTCAAGGTGAACCCCACCAGAGTTATCATGCTGCGGAGGTCATGGATGTGGCCCTTACGGAACCTTCAAAGCAGGACATTTCCACTTTTCCACAAGCAGCTGGGGATTTCTGAGGCCTGTTTATTTAGAATTAGAACTTCTTATAAAGGATAAGTGACAAATATCACACCTACCCTTGCCCTCCATCTGCCTGGTTCCCACACCTTTCTAAGTCAACTTTATTCTCAGTTTCTTTCTTTAAAAAAAAAAAAAAAGATTTATTGTTTTTGACAGAGACAAAGATAGACAGAGAAGGGGGAGGGCCCAGAGCAGTCTCCATAGTTGTATGTCATCAGTTTTCAACATGGTTTCATTCCACACAGGTGGGCGGGGGCTGCACAGGGTGGGAACAGGGCTGGGGGCCTCCTGCATGGAAGGAGCCCCCTTGAGCCAGGGGCTGAATGGGGTTGGGGGCGGGGCAAGATTATACCGAACTGGGAACCTCCCGCATGGGAAGCACACCCCAGTTCAGCATATGGGTCCACACAAGCTGGGGCCGGGATTTGATCCTCTGTCCCCGGGGCTGCAAAACAAGAACTTAACTCACTGAGCCATCCTGCTCCCCTATTCTCAGTTTCTTATGGCTCTTTCCAGAGCTTTAAAAATGTACATCCAAGGAAATCTATTACCATATTATTTTCCCCCCACCCTTTTAATAAAAATATAAAAGTAATCTATTACACACACTTGTTTGCACATTGCTTTCTCCCATTAAAGAAAATTTTAGTAAAATACACAAACCATAAAACTTACCATCTTAGCCATTTTAGGTGTACAGTTCAGTGGTGTTAGGTGCTTTTGTTTTGTTGTACAACCATCCCCAGCACCCATTTTCTAGCACTTTTCATCTTGCAAAACTGAAACTCTATCCACTGAACCGTCACTCCCCACTTTTCCTTCCTCCCAGTCCTGGCAACCACTCTTCTGCTTTCTGTCTCTCGGAATCTGACCACTCTGGAAACTTCATATAAGTGGAATTATACCGAATTTTCCTTTATGACTGGCTTATTTCACTTAGCATAACGTCCTCAAGGTTTATCCATCTTGTAGCATGTGACAAGATTTGCTTCTTTCTTAGGGCTGAATAATATTCCATTAGATGTGTATACTGTACCACATTTTGCTCATCCATCCAGCCCATCAATGGTTATATAAATGCTGCTATGAACATGGGTGTACACATATCTGAGTCCCTTGTTTCATTTCTTTTGGTATATCCTTGCATTTTTTTTACTTATCAATATCTTGGAGATATTTCCTGACCAGGAGAAGACTCATTTTATGCATGATAAAACTGGGTCTCAGAAAGGGAAATTTTGTTGAAACTAGAACTGACCCTCTAGACAACCCTCTAATTTCTAGACAAGTATTTTTTTCTAGAATACTACTTTTTTCCAGTATTCTTTCATTTACCTTAAAATTAATACTCACCAAGGGCCTAAAAGTACTACTCTATGAATAAGTGAAAAGGGGGAAATGGGAAATGTGGTTCCCACCTCAGAGCTGCATTCATTTTAGCTGCTCACACACATACCCAACAATGATACTGAATGGAAGTGACTAAAAAACTCACACATAATAACCATAAAGTCATTGCCTACACAAGATTATTTTGGGGCAGAAGGTCCACCCCAAATAAAGAGGAAACATCCTCATAGTACCTCACTCCTGGCAAAGGGCCACTGTATGACAAAACATACTGTCCAGTCTCCTTGGCAACACTGATGTCCAGTAAAGTCTATTATGGGTTGAATTACACCACTTGTTGAAGTCCTAATCCCGTTACCTCAGAACGTGCCCATCCCCTCGCAATTCTAAATTCATAGTCAGCTATACTCTGACTCCACCCCGACTCCAAACCAGGTCCTCACCTCCCAGCCTCCTGACCCAGGAACAGAAGGTCCTGGTGTGCTCACATAAGAGAAATGTGTCATTCTACTGATAAGGAAACCAGAAAGTGCTTACCGTGTTTCCCGGTAAGCATCCTCTGAAAATAAGACCTACTTACAGTTTTGCCTCTCGTTGAAATATAAGGCATCCCCCCGAAAATAAGACCTCCCCGAAAAAAAGACCTCCTTGATAATAAGGCCCCTAATGATTCTGAAAGAAATGGACTAACAAGAAATTCACCAGGAGATTCAGGGTTTGGATTGTTATGATGATGTTCCAGAAGATGATGACATGACTGTCATTGAATAAATGAGTAAATGTACCATAGATTGTTGTACATGGAAGTAATGGTAGTAACAAGAAATTCTTGATACTGTAGGATTCAGTTTGTCTGGTTATGCTGGTCTGTGATGACAACTACTACCGTACTGTATACAGGTAATAAATTTCCTTTTTTGTTGTTCAACAATAAATGTGTACTGTATTCTTCTTCATGGAAAAATAAGACCTCCCCTGAGAATAAGACCTAGCGCATCTTTGGGAGCAAAAATTAATATAAGACACTGTCTTATTTTTGGGGAAACAGGGTACATTTGCCTGAGGAATGTTCCAGAGCAGGCCTGGGGCTAAGGGGAGGCAAATGAGGCACTCTTCTCAGGCACTGAATTTAAAAAGGTGCTAGCAAAAACTCAGCCATCAAGGCAAATAATATTTTCATGCAGTATGTAAAAATTTGGGTGAAATACACATAACATAAAATTCAGCATTTTAACCATTTTTAAGTGTAAAGTTCAGTGGCATTAAGTCAATTTCACATTGCTGTGCGCCCATCATCATCACTGATTGGCAGAACATTTTTGTCTTCCCAAACTGAAACTCTGTACCCATTCAACCACTCCCATCTCCTCCTTGCCCGGCTTCTGGCAACCACCATTCTGCTTTCCGTCTCTATGGATCTGACTATTCTAGGTACCTCATCTAAGTGGATCATACAGTATTTGCCTTTTTGTGTCTGACTTGTTTCACTTAGCACTAGGTCCTCAAGGTTCATCCATGTTGCAGCATGTGTCAGAATTTCCTTACTAGAGGCCAGTGAGGGAGAGGGGCGGAGCCTCCTTGTGAGATGTTATTATTTGGGTTTGAAATTGCAATGCATCAACCAAAGATTAACCCAGAAAACATACTTATAGAAAAGAAGATCGAATGTGGAATATTGGTTACCCAGGTGGTAGAAGGGTTCAGAACCAAGCAGGGACAATGAAAGACTAGGAACAGCAGGAAGGCACTCCATCCCAGGCTGAGAGAGACAGGAAGGAGGTGATGGTGGTCCCCAGAACCAGGGGCTAAGGTCCCCTGGTGGAACCTGAGCCATGGAAGCCCTGTAAGCAGGGGCTGAAACTGCAGACCTGATGCAGATGCTGTTAGAGTTGCTGCCGGAGGCAGAGAGGGAGCGAGAGAAATTCCCTGGTCTCTCTGCTCCTGCCTTATGTCCCTGTCAGTGCCTCTCATTGGGCTGAACCCGCTGACAGCTGAGAAGGGGCTTGCAGTTCTGCAGGAGTGGATTTGAGGGCAACCAAGCCCAGAACTGACACCTCCTAGCACTGAGTACTTAGCACTGGGTACTTGTCATGGTGCTCATTGCAAGGGTGATGGGTACAGGTGGCCTGGCCCCATGTTTCTGAGCACTGCTCAGTGATTACACTGTCTATGGTGGAGAGGGCTCTTTGGCTTAATTGAGGGCTTTAGATCTACATGTGAAACTCAACACAATTCCTGTAAACCAGAAAACGTTTCCAGTACAGGAAGCTGCAGATAATGTGCTTAGATTTCCTCCTTATTTGGGGGGGCCTTCTGCCCCTCAAAAATCTTGTGTAGGCAATGACTTTATGGTTATTATGTGTGAGTTTTTTAGTCCCTTCCATTCAGTATCATTGTTGGGTATGTGTGTGAGCAGCTAAAATGAATGCAGCTCTGAGGTGGAAACCACATTTTCAATTTCCTTATTTTCACTTATTCATAGAGTGGTACTTTTAGCCCCTTGGTGAGCACTAATTTTAAGGTAAGTGAAAGAATACTGGGAAAAAGTAGTATTCTAGAGAAAAATACTTGTCTGGAAATTAGAGGGTTGTCTTAAAGGGTTGTCTTAGAGGGTCAGTTCTAGTTTCAACAAAATTTCCCTTTCTGAGACCCAGTTTTATCATGCATAAAATGAGTCTTCTACTGGTCAGGAAATGTCTCCAAGATATTGATAAGTAAAAAAATGCAAGGTGTACATATATATATATACCAAAAGAAATGAAAACAAGGGACTCAGATATGTGTACACCCATGTTCATAGCAGCATTATTTAAATAACCATTGATGGGATGGATGGATGAGCAAAATGTGATACAGTACACACATCTAATGGAATATTATTCAGCCCTAAGAAGGAAAAAAGTCTTGTCACATGCTACAAGATGGATAAACCTTGAGGATGTTATGCTAAGTGAAATAAGCCAGTCACAAAGGAAAATTCGGTAAGGAAAGACAAAAGGAGACCTGCGGACTATACTTGTTTGACTTACCAGATTTGGCAGTTATGTTGAAATAAATGCAAACTCTAAAATAACATTAGCAGTTCTCACGTAGCTTGGGGATATTAAGCTGCAAACTTAGCCTTATACAGAACACCATGTCCCAGATTCTGAAAGCCAGGTCTGATTGAAATTATTCTTTCCTATTGTGGCCATCGGTGCTCTGGTAACTTGTCAGAGCCCGCCACCTGTCCCTCTCCGAAAACAGAACATCCAGACCCAGTGCCCCTACCTTGTCCACATTCTGTGAGTAACGGGGAGTAATCTGATAGGATTTGGGTAGGAAGTAACAGTTGGTGTTAGGACCACACACAGGTGAGAACAGTCCTGACCTAAACAGGGTTTACACTGGACATTTGCGTTCCTAGAAGGCAAGGACTGCACCTTATTCATTTCTGAGTGCCAGGCTCCAAACAGGGCTTTGCCCAAAGAATATTGGTTGCATTGAAACACTAGTAATAAGACATAATTAACCATAATCACCAAAGTGACTGTCACTCCATCCTTTGAGAGATACATCTGGAGTGGTGTGAGCAAGAAAATGAACATTACAGCATAGATAGCTCTCTTCTTAGATCTGTTATTGTTCTGCAATTCATAGTTATGGCTATATTAATTAGTTAGCTTTTAACAATGAGAAGGGAGGCATCAAATTAAACAGATTGGAAAACTTAAACACTATTTTCAAGTAAATGGCCACTTGATTTTCTTTATAAAGGATTGCATTTCAGCACTGAGATAAAACATGAATCTGTTTAAATGACATGAATGAAACCAAAGTGTTGCATATATCTTCAGTTTCTGGTCATCTTGCTTTTCTTTTTTTTTTTTGTTTTTTTGTTTTGTTTTGTTTTGTTTTGTTTTGTTTTTTTGATTTTTTATTTATTTTTATTTATCTATCATTAATAGGGTGCCATTGGTTGGTAAAAAGTACATAGGTTCCAAGTATAACATTTAAATAGTCTATAATGATTAGATTCTAGTTATTTTTTGACACCAAAGTAGAGAAGATCAGCTCCTGCAGTGAGTTTTTAGACTTTTCTAGATTTATATTGTTAGTATTCAAATCCTACTATATTTGAAGATGTCACGGAAAAGTTATACGCTCTGGGTGGGAGCTTAAATGACACAGTCACTTTGGAAAATAGCTTGACATTATTTCCTAAAGATGAAGGCATGCATTTCCTACAAGCCAAACGCACCGTCCCCCCACACCAAGAGATCTGTACAAGAACATGAACAACAGAATTGTTTATATAATAGCAAAAAACTAGAAGCAACATAAATTTTCATCAACAGTGGAATTGAAAGACATCTTGTGATATATTGATGTATTCATTTAATGAAATATACTCTAACAGTGAAGATAAATTATAGTGAAATAATGAAAAAACATGGATTAAAATCAGGAACATTCTACTGAATGATGCAAGCAAGCCTTAGAAGAATATATACAGCATGGCTCCACTTATATAAAATTAAAAATTCCATAAAATAAATAACAGATTCAGGGTCATAAACATAGGTGATAAAACCATAAAGAAAATCAAGTTGGTGATAAACACAAAAATAAGGATAGTAATTACCTCTGAGAGAACTGAGAAGAGAATGAGATACAGAAAGACTCAAGGGACCTCAAAGGTAATGGAAATATAATTACTTCTTCTTAAATTGGGTGGAGGTCCATATATAGTATTTTACATGTATTATGTCTTTAAAAATTATTAGAGGACATTTACAACATGAAAAAGGTATGACTAGCACAATGTATTGCAGTTACTTCTGTAATATCAAATTACCAAACATTTGGAGACATGGAAAAGTAAGTATACTTACTTTTTAGGAAATATACAACCCTAGCACTAGACTTGGTTACTGTTTTAGAAAAATATTTACTTAGGTTTTGAATTTTTTTAATTTATTTATTTATTATTATTTTTTTTTATTGTTAAATTTAATGGGGTGACATTGGTTGGTAACAATCAGACAGTTTCCCAATGGACAACTCCACATCACATCACCCATGCATCGCATTATGTGCCCAGCTCCCAGAATCAGGTCCCCCTCCAACCCGATATATCTGGTGCCCACTCCCCGCTCCCCACACAATACTCCCTCCCCCTCCTCTCCAGGTAAACACCAAACCATTGAGTGTGTCCATAATACTGGTGCCCTCTCCTACCTCCCCTCCCTCTCGCCCTCCCCCCTCCTCCCCTTCCCTCAGGCAATCACCAAGTTATTGGGTGTGTCCATAGGTCTCTGTGTCTTTGTAACTTTCAGTTTTATATTCCACCTATATCATCTTGCTTTTCTAGTTGGCACCGTGCTTGGGACATATTAAATGTTAAACATTATTTGTAGAATTAAATGACATTGTAACAGAGTATGCCAACTGGAGGTTTTGGGGTAGTGGCAATAGCATCTGAACTTTGAATTTTCCAACAAGCGTGAAAAGTGATGACAATCAAAACACCAAGAAACCAGAAAATTTTAAGGTATAAATTCTTGATGTTGCTAAACTATTTTTGACAAAAATCCACATGTGAATAGATTCCTCTGTTTCTCCAGCAGGGGGCACTTTAGGATTTCCTAAAAACAATGGGTCTGCATTAGAAGTCTGACAAAACCTTTTGTGTACAGAGGCAGACCTGCACGAATTTGTTTGCTCAGACCTGCTTCTCTGCTGGTTCTGGGCAGGAGGATGTGGGGAGGGTTGGGCTGCGGAGTGTGTGTTGAGAAGAGCTGGGATGAGGAGTTTGGAGGCCATGGGACATTCCCAGCTGTGCACCAACTGGACAATGACCTTGACCAGCCACTACAGCAACTGGAGCTGCTTCTTTGTAATAGGGGAAAATCGTACTCCGATTGCTAAAGCCGTCTGATTCAGACAGCATAGATGTGTGCTACTGTAGCAGCTGTGACCACTGTAAGGCCATCGCTCCTTTAATAGGTTGTGTGATGTATTCCTGGGCCCCACTTCATCACAGCAAGTCTGTTTCTCCCGTCTCTTTCTTCCCTGAGATTCATCACTCCCCCACACTGCTCCTGCGCTCTGCTTTGCCCCATAGAGGAGACTGTCCCCTCCTCTAGGACCCAGGCTTCCACTGCCACAGCCCGTTTTCTTATAGTCTTGCACGTCCTGTAGTTGCCTCCACACTCCCCCTGAAGGAGTCAGGGGTCCATTAGTAGAGGAGCGTCCGAGATGTTTCAATAGCTTTGAATCTGTAAAGGAGTCGAGATCCCTTTCTTCTGGAGGGCTCCTTGGCTCAGATGTCATTTGTCCACGCCTCCCTAGCAATCGCAGGGGGAAATGGGTAAGAATGGTCTTTGTCAATGCCAAGAGTCCCTGTCCACTTGGTTACCCTCCCCCAGAAGAACACTTGCTTTTCAGCTACTTCCTGAAAGAGGTGATTTTCCTCAGGGAGACCCACTGTCTCTACTGCTAGAAATAGAAGTGGCCGGAAACTTTTAACAGAAGCTTGCTTTTAGAAAATCTAGTTTCACCTTCAGGCAGTCCTGCAGCATCTTTACGATGGTTCATTCAGGAGAGAGAAGGAGAGAGAAGAGGGGTGAGGAGGGGAGGGAAGGAGAGAGATAGCAGAGCTCAGAGGCAGCTCTAGGCTGCAGTGGGAGATACAGGAGGTGACAGGTTGGTACCTTTCTCTCCCCCAGGAAGCAGGCACTAAGGCCCTCCTCCCTCGCTGTGCACAGCCCCCAAGCCCCCAGGAGTCTGCACGGACCCCTCCCTTGTGGACTGAGCTCTGGTCTTTCCCTCCAGGCCCCCCTGAGGAGCCAAGGGCAGGGCAGAAGGGACAAGCAGGCACTGCCATCCCCTGTCTTTGCTGCAGCTGGGAGTGGTGCGGGCACAGATGGGCCGCAGGGAGACCGGCCATCATGTGGCTGCTTGACCTTGGATCCTCTCCTGCCCCCCTGAGTTTCAAACTCAGAAACTGTGATTTCTGGGCCTGGTTCTAAGAACCTACCAGGACATTATAAAAAAAGGTGTGGAGGGTCGGGGGAGGTGGCCGAAAAGAAGAGAGAGGAGGAGCCAAATATATGGTGAGGGAAGAACTGACTCTGTGTGAGTACACAATGCCATATACAGACGAGGTTTTATAGAATTGTGCACCTGGAACACATGTGATTTTTACTAACCGATGTCACCCCAATCAACTTAACAAAGAAAACAAAAATAAAAGTCAATAAAATAAGATGAAAATAGAAAGAACAGCGGGGGCTGCAGCACAGGCAGGGAAGGCGATGTCATGGTTTCTGATTTGGTGCCAACCCCATACTTTAAAAATGTCCTCCCCCTTTGCTCTTTCTGGGCTTGCTCCTCCTTCCCTCTCTCCCTTCCTCCCTCTTCTTCCTCTCCCACCTTGTGTTTTCTGCTCCATGGTGAGGGGAGCACAGGCCAGGGGAGCTGGCAAGATTGCTGCCTTTTACCGGAAGACTGAAGTGTGGTGACTGACCTCTGGTGGCCACCAGGGGCAGGAGGCTATTGGGCCGAGGATGAGCCTGGGTCTCAGGAGAATAAGCGTCCATCTGCGTCTGCTGGCCCAGCCTGGGGTCTGTCACGAGGTCCAAATGCAGTCTGTGTCCCTGCAGGTGAAGGCCAGGTGTCCCATGGGTGACACGTTGCACTCCATTAGTAAGTAGGGTTCTGTGTACCCCCAAACAGTTGCGTGTCATACCTTATGCATATTAAAAGTATATCGAAAGCAGGAAGGACGAGATTAAAACTATTAATAGAAGTTCTCATCTTTTCTTCTCATAGCCCACTGCATCAGCGTGGGCACTCCCGGGTGTCTGTACCACAGCTCAGAGTCTGAGGGCCAAGGTGTCCTCAGGGCTATAGGCTGATGGGGTGTCTCTGGGGGTCCCTCTGGGTGAGGTAGGGAAGAATGTTGGGTGGTCATCCAGTTCATAAACGTTCCTATTCTGGGGAAGCCGGGATGGCTCAGTGGGTTAAGCGCTCTCTTTGCAGCCCCGGAGCCCGAGGATCAAATCCCGGCCCTGGCCCGTGCGGACCCATATGCTGAGCTGGGGTGTGCCCCCAGTTCAGTTCTTGCCGGGGCCTACACGGGAGGCTCCCAGCCCAGTTCCTGCCCTGCGCAGCCCTGTGCCCACCTGTGGCGTGAAACTATATGGAAAACTAATGCTGTCAACTATGGAGACTGCTCTGGGCCCTCCCCCTTCTCTCTGTCTCTGTCTTTCTCTGTCAAAAAAACAATAAAAATAAATCTAAAAAAAAAATCCTGTTCTGTTCTGCTTGTGGGCATGTGGTTAGCGTGCACTGCCTCACCCCTGGAGGCTCAGCTTGGCCATGTGACTTGTTTTGGCCAAAGGCACATGAGCAGAAGTGACATGAGTCACCTTCACATGATGTTCTAAGAGCCAGGGTGGAGGAAGAAGGGGGATAACGAGGACCAGCAGGTGTCTTGGTCTTCTCAGGCTGCCATACAAAGTCCCACAGACCAGTGGCTTCCAGAACAGACGTATTCTGGCTGAAATTCCGAGACCACAGTGCCGGCAGGGTGGGTTTCTCCTTGGCCTCTCTCCTTGGCTTGTAGATGGCCGCCTTCTCCCTGTGTCTTCACTTGGTTTTTCCCTCTGTGTGGGTCTGTGTCCTAATCTCCTCTTCTTGTAAAAACACGGGTCTATTGGATTAGGACCTCATTTTACCTTAATTATGAATACCTCTTTCTAGACCCAATCGCTAACGACACATTCTGAGGTAGGGGGGGTAGTGATGGGGGCTAGGGCTTCAATATTTGGGCGTTGAAGAGACACAGTTGAGTCCATGACAGCACGTGAAGCTGTTATTTCCCCGTGCCGGCGGCAGGCAGGGCCACAGAAAGAAGACGTCCTGAGACTCACCTGCTTACGTGCTGCAGGAAGCTCCAGAAGGCACCGGCTGAGCTTGCTGGAATCCAGGAGGTTTCACACTGAGTCTGTGAGCCATTTCTTCTAGCAGCCACGTCCTTGACCTTCCATGTTCTGTTAACCCCTAAGCCCCTGTATCAGATCCTTCCCCTCTTGAAATGCTGAGAGCCACTTGGTATATACTTTTCAGACCAAACCCTGACTGCTGTAGACGGGACAGGGTTGAGGGTATTTGTTTTCCTCACAGTTCTGTGCTACCCCAAATGTAGTACCCTTTCCAGATGAGGCTCTCAGTGCACTGGGTGGGGGCCCTGCCCCCCCAGCCCCCCGCAGTGAGGTGAGTCTCACCGAGGGAGACAGAAGGCTTGCTGGTCATTTGTAACTCAGGTTTCCTTTGGACTCGGGATGTTCTTTGGAAAGTAGTCTGTTCTGAGTGCTTCAGTTTTCTGCATGGAGTGGAGGAAAGGGCCCTTGGGGCTGTTTGACAAAATGGTTTAGGAAATCCATGACAGTTCTGCCAATCGGAGCCACACCTCACCGGGTCAGTCCCCAGGGGGTTCCACACCCTCCTGGTGCCTGTCCCTGCTGGTCAGGGCCATGTCCAAAGAGTACTTATCTCCTGACAGTAATTGGGGGGGGGGGTGACGGCTTTCCAGAGCCCTCCGGTGTCTGAGGTTTCTTTTCCTGAGTCCATTTCCTTTGGAGACCGCCTCGCTGTCTCCATCCCTGTTTGCTTTGAGCCCTTGAACAGGGTATTTAAAAATACTGACGTCTGAAAGCTTCCATGTGCCTGAGTCGTTCCCATCAGATAGGGCCCACAGTCATGCAAGGCCTGTTTGTCCTGGCAGGGACCCTTAGCCACACTCTCTGTCTTTCTCCTCTAGCTAAGGTGACCAGATGTCCCGCTTTTGGCGGGACAGTCCTGATTTTTAACAATTTGTCCCGCATCCCACGGCGTTTTCAAAAAGTCCCGATTTTTGGAAAGAATGCACGACAAGCTAGGGAACGGCGGGAGATAGACCACATTTTTCATCAAGAACCCCCTCCCCCCGGTCAATGGTGTCCCACTTTACCCATGTTAAAATCTGGTCACCTTACCTCTAGCCCACGCTCCACAGCCTTCTTCCCCCGGCGTGAAGACCCCGGGCCTCGGGGCATGGACATGGCGTGTCAGGCAGGGGGTGATGTTTGTGCCCCTGCTGAGAAGCCTGGGGGGATGCTGTCAACCAAGTTCAAAACCTCCTCTTTACTATGACAAGATCTGCGGGAGGCTCTGGCAGCCCTGGTTTGGGCTGACACCACCAGTCCCCTCATCCTCTGGCTCCTCACCCTCTAGTATCTCTTTCCCCACCAGTACATGTGCACCAGCTATTCCCAGGTAGCCCTGAGACCTCCAGCCAGGTGTCCCACCACTCTAGCCCTGCGTCAGCTTCCTCCTCAGGTCCCCATGTGCTCTCTTCCCTCCTGACTCGGGTTGGATTTCCTGGTCCAACACTAGGGTTGCTTCTTTGCAAACCATTTCAGCTTTTGCCCTCCCCGTCCTCCCGCATCCCTGCCTGGCACGTCCCCTCTCAGCTATCTCTGTCTGCACTGGGACCGCAGTCACTGGATTCACGTCACAGGGATGACCACACACCTCCAACGGGCAGCCACCATCAGGGCATGCTTCCGCTGCTCCTTGCCCAGAAATTGCCGTGCTCCATCTCTCAGATTCTTATTTCAAAACTTCCTCCTTGAACCTCTGGCATGCCACCTCCTCCAAGTCACCCTCCTGTTTCACAGAGGAAAGAAGGATCTTCCGCTTTCCTCCAGAGATTTCTCTACCCCACACATCTTCCCACACCTTCTGCCCTCCCTGCTGCCACAGTGGAAGCAGCGTTTTTGTTCCTCCCCAGGCCCAACCCCCACTTATACTCCGGCTCCCGCACCCTCTCTCCTCAAGGACTTCACTGCTGTCAGTGTCGTGCACAACCCATTTCTCCCTCTCTAGCCTGATTAGTCCCATTGGCGTATTTACTATGCATTTGTATTTTTATGCATTGTTAATATATGATGGTACACTATTATACATTTACTTTCTGATACATTGTTATAAGAAAACCAAAAATCTTGGTGTAGGCAGGACCTAATCTCTAGAGACCGCAGAAAACTTTCCTCAGGCTGTTCTTTCTGAAATATGGGGTTCCTAGCACCTGCTTGGACCCTCTGAACCAGGCCTCCTCACTGAGATAAAGGGGATGCAAACAGTGCCTTCCCCTGCCGGCTCTGTCCTTTGGAAGGTTTCTCAAAGGTCCATGGACCCCCTGTGTCAGTCTTCTGGGGTGTTAGTTGAATACAGATTTCCAGGCCCCATGTCAGAGCTGGGCAGCATCCCTGGGGTGGAGCCCAGAAATTGCCCTGTGAATATGCATTTGCAACAACTGCACCAGGGGATCCCCACAGACACTGTATGTTGAGGACTGCTGCTTTAAAAGCCTGAGGAAGTTTATGGCACAAGTTCCCAGAGCCTGGTAATGCTAAGCACTCTATTTCAACAACAAAATTGTGGTTTGGAATATATAACCTGGGGGTCCACTGTCCAGGCATTGCTCTGACTTTGACCCAAATACTCTGAAGTCAGTCAGTCACCTTTGGAACAGGCTTCTAGAGAGAGAATGGATCTCTTAACTGTGCATCTGGAGCTCACTTAGCCCACAACTGGGAAGCTCCTGATGAAGACAACCATCAAGCAGCCCTTTGGGGGAAGGCATGATAAAGGAAGAAGAGTGATCAGGGTGAATTTTTTCTCCCATAACTCTATTCAGTGGTTGACAGCTTTCCTTTGCTTTCTTTTCTTTTTTCCTTTCCTTTCTTTCTTTTTCCTTCCCTTCCCCCTTCCTTTCTTCCTTCCTTCCTTCCTTCTGCCCCTCTCTCTTCCTTTCTTTTTCCTTTTCTCTTTCTTTGAATTAAGTGCTTTCCCTGTGTGTGCTATGACAGGAACAAGGCAGAATGAAACAAATCTCTCCTCTTTACATCGATAACTTTTGAAATATTTTTATTTCACTGTTTCCAGCAGCAATATAGAAACAAAGAATCGTAAAAAATAAAATGATAAATTGTCCATCGATTATGTAATAGCACTTGGTATTGCTACGGGAGGAGGCCGGGGCTGGGTGGGACCATCGGCAGTCTGCCCAGGCTCTCCAGCCTCTGTGATCGCTGCTGAGCCCACGAGGGCATCAGACGTCACCACACATGGCAGTGTCAACGGGGACTTTGAGCCTGACACCCAGGGGTCCTTGGGGATGGCAGGGAGACGGGTAGATGAGTAAAACTGCAAGTGGTCTTGTGCGCACATGGTGAGTCAGAAGGTCGCCCTGGGAACTGGCAGCACAGGGCAGGGTGCGGCTGGCTCATAGGCGCCTCTTGACCAGCTTCCAAAAAGCTGAGTGGACTCGGTTAGTAGTCTGTGTGCACTAGGGAAATAAGGACGCTAACCGACACTGGACAACACGTGAGAAAACACACCTGTCTTTTCCCCATCACCTCTCTTCTCTGATTGCCTCCTCTTTCTCCTCCTGCCTCATCCCAAAATAAAATTCTCCTGAGATGAACTAAGCAAACTAGCTGGGATGGCTCACCGAGCCCAGAGAGGGTGCCTGGAGCACAGGTCCCTCTCAGAGAACAAAGAAAGGAAAGAAACATTAGGTTAATTGAGCAACTAAATTGCCCGGGTGACTCCAATTCCATTGAGCTAAAGGAATTCAACTAAATCACTCAGCTTTAGTTGATTCCATTTTTTTTTTTTTTTTTTAATTTCTCTGATGATTGATTTTTAGAAAGAAAAAAAAATGGTTTGGAATTTCTTTCAGAATGCGGAAGGGGCTTTCCTGTGTGGGTTCACATGGGTGTACGTGCATGTCTCAGCCGGGTGCGTGGTGAGTGTGTTGGCCTGCCTGACGGCCCACGACCTCGGGACCTGTCCCGAAGCAGCCTGGCAGGAAGGTCTCTGTGGACCTCGGCAGTGCTGGTACACATTCCTGAAGGGGGGACATCACTGGATAACGAGATCTTCTTCCTTTCTCACTCAAGGGGGTCGGGCCTTGCACTGAGGTCTCTGAGGCCTTTGGGCCTCAGACTTTTGTCACTGCTCAGTGGCGGGTGGAAACCCATTTGGCTACATGCTTATAACTTCTTTGAGGGAAGCATACATCCTCCAGCTCCTTGAAATCACAAGGAAGAAACCAAACCAGCTTCTTTTTCTGTCTCACTAGGGAGCAGTCATTTGCATCCTGCCACTCCCTGTCCACAAGAGAACAGCAACCTTTCCCCAACGACATGCGTCCTGGAATGCGTGTGCGTGTGTGTGTGCGTGCGCACGTGCACACGGGTCCCCAATAAGATTCTACGGGAAGATGAAACATGAATGTTAGGACACCTTACTTAGATGATGGAATATGTGTTCGATGGGGTCCATTGTCCAGACATGGCTCTGAATTTGACTCGAATATCCTGAATGGCAAAGTGGGAGACATGTGTGAGAGCTGGGCTGGATGAAGTGGTGAGGAGAGGAGTTGGCAATTTGTGGATTTGGCAAAGCATTAGAACCACCTATAGAGTGCAAGTTCACTGATATATGATCTGTCTAGGCATTATCAATAACGATCTCACACATCAATATTGTATAGCCACTAAAGAGCTGTGTAACCTGAAGGACGTCATTCTCTCTTTCCCCGGCTTTACTTGCTCTTTTGTGAATGAGACACCTTGGCTAGATGATGTCAAAGGTCAACCCCGCCTCCCCCCAGCTGTCAGGGAACACCTGATCCATGGTGCTCTAGCAGGTTACCTTTCCTAACCTGCTGAGGTCTCAGTCCTCACCTTGCTGACCCTCATGATGATTGTCAGGGAGAACCTTTTAAAATGAAATTCTAAACCTTTGTACTTGACCTACCCAACTGGCTTCACCATTTGGACAGAAAAAAAAAAAATCAAACAGTTATTAACAAGTAAGCAACAGATTAGTAACAGTCTAATTCCATTAAAATTTGTCATTTAAGTCAGGCACAGAATCTCAGAGGAGCTCATGGTGAGTGTCTGGGCTCCCTTGAGTCTTTCTGGGCTGGGCAAGAAGGTGACATTGGTGACAGTGTTGAGGTCCACCAGGAGGCCTCTGCTGGCCTCGGGGAGGATTCAGTTACGGAAATGCACAAATAGACCTGCGGGATCAGTCAGCGAGGCACTCCCCCAGGGTTGTGGGGCGGCTTCGGGGCTCTTTGGAGATTAGGACTGGAACATGTGGCTGGACAGGTGACAGAGGACGTCTGTGCTGACCCCACCCAGCTACACGGGCATGTCCCAGCACACGCTGGAAACAAGTTACAGGGCACACAGAGTGCCAGCTGTGGAGCCTGCATCCCCAAGCTGCACTTCGTTATTTCTTTCGGGTTTCCTTTCCTGGTGGGTCCCTGTCGTGATGTTGAGTCACCTATTTAGGGTGAATTTGAGGCAGTACTTAGAGGACAGCTGCAGCAAGATGGGCACATCTGTTAGTATCTAATCACTTCCTTGTGGGCAAGCCTTCTATAAGAATCACAGCTTTGGGGGGGTCCCCTTTGGGATCCCAGTTCTCATAGCACCAGTGATTCCGGGGAACAGGAATGTGGATCTGAGGGGAGGACTGGGGTGTACTGCGCTGGGAGCCCAGGTCTCACTGCACATCTGGATAGAATGACCCTTCCGCAGGACTCTTTGGCTATCATGTGAGAGCCAGTCATAGAGATGTTGTGGGCTCCAAAGCCGGGGTCCCGGGGAGACCACCTGCTGACAGATCCTGGGGGTCCGCAGATCACCAGCCTCTGGGAGTCCCAGACTCTGGTGAGACCCACTCATAGTAACTCGGCCCCACGTCCCTCCCGTGCCCCCTCCCCGCCTCCCAATGCCCCTCTGGCTCCTCTGCCCTCTTCCGGGGCTTCTCAGCAGAGAGAAAACCTCCGGGAGTTGATGTTCATCTTGGTGACTCCAATGAGCTTGAGTGGCGTGGAGAGACTGAAGGAGGAGGCCAGCGGGGAGTCGCAGAAGAGGTCGGACAGCTCATCCCGCTCCTCCAGCTCGTAGGTGGCATCATTGAGCATCCTCCGGTGGAGGTCGCAGGTCTGCTCGATCTTCAGCTTGTTGATGTCACTGCGCAGGCGCATGAGCTGTCTGGCCAGCTGCTGGTCCTGCAGCCGCATCTCTGTCTGCAAGGCAGGAGGCGCGTCAGCACTGAGCTGTTTGGGGGGCTACAGTTCCATAGTACCTGACACAGTTCCCCGCTGCTAGGAGACCTAACTCCTGGTTTGCATCATCAGTTGGGCCACCTGGAGATAGTAGCACATTCCCAGCCCAGGGAAGTGAAAAAACACACCTTTTAGGGGACAAGTGAGGGTGTGCTTGCCAAACTGTACTTTGTGCTGAGCTAGATACTATGTCTGAGTCCTCATGGCAGAGGAGCATGTCAGTCCTGGCTTCACAGTATTTCCAGTTCAGACGTACTGTTTATAAATAGAATAATAGTATAAAGAAATGCATGGGAAAGGTAAGTACCAAATTCAGGAGCATGATTACCTCTGGGTAGGAAGGAAGGAATGTGATTGGGAAGGTATACAGGGGCCTCAACTTGCGTTGGTCATGTTTTAAATCTTATGTTGGGTGGTGGTGGTTATGCTGTTAAATTATTCTTCAAGCCTTTTAGAATGCCTGGAATTTTTTTTAATAAACTTTCAAAAGAGCCAACCATAAACACATGATAATAATTATGTTTTACTGTCATATAAGCCAGGCCCTGTTCTAAATGCTTCATGTAAAAGGTGTCCCAAAATTCATGCAAGAAGTAATTTTGATAGAAAACACAGGATTATAATTAAAAATGGTAAATTTTCATTGCTCAACAATGAAACCGCATTGTTCTTTCATGTAGTGCTCCATTTTTAATAACCCTGAACTGTCAGCTGTCACACTGTCTTTTTTTCTCCTCATTGGCAACACTTTACCACACAAATGATGCAAAATTTAAATCTTGCGTGAATTTTGGGACACCCTTTAGTATTAGTTTAGGTTGCCATGCAAACTGGGAGGCTTAACAGCATACATGTATTTCTCACAGTTCTGGGGTTCTCACAGTTCTGGGGTTGGGAAATCCAGGATCAAGGTGTGGGCTGATTCGGTTCCTAGTGAGGACCCTCTTCCTGGCTTGCAGATGGCCACTTTCTCACTGTGTCCTCTTATGATAACAAGAGAAAGCTCTGGTCTCTGTTTTTATAAGGACACTAATTTTATTGCAGAGGAACCATCCTCATGACCCCCAAACCTAATCACCTCCAAAGGCCCCACCTCCAAATACCATCACAGTGAGGTTGGCATCAGCTGGACAGAGGGGCAAGAGTGAGGCACACGTCCAGTTTCCTTGGAGAGGACAAAAGCCACCGTGGTGGAGCCACCTCACAGTGTCCTCAGAGTTCCTATGGCTAAAGAGGCTTTTTATAAATGGCATCTTTTTATAGAATGTTAATGAACACATGTCTTGGCCGATCCTGTGTCGAGTAAGTCAGACAAGT
This sequence comes from Craseonycteris thonglongyai, assembly GCA_004027555.1. NCBI lineage: Eukaryota > Metazoa > Chordata > Mammalia > Chiroptera > Craseonycteridae > Craseonycteris > Craseonycteris thonglongyai. The sequence goes on from PVKE010000448.1 coordinate 67,017, forward strand.
GGCAGTTCCTGAGGACAGCTATGGAGAACAAGGTCTAAGAGAGGGCGCTCCTCCTTTCTTTTTCTCCTTTTTCTGCCAAGGAGACACTTGGGTGGCGATGACAGCACACAGCCATCTTTGGCCACGTAGTGTCAGATGGAGTTGTTATATTATGTCCCTGCATCTTCTCGCACCTCTAGATGACAGGTGTTTGGACCTGCTTTCTGGCTTAGGTAACCCACTCTGAGAAGTTAAGGAATTGTGCGTGGTGGCACTCAGATCACACTGAAGCATATCAGAGCCCACAGCTGGTGGCCTCACCATGGCTCCTGTTCACCTGGAGGTGGGCTGGGCCCCAGAGGCAGCAGAAATCGGAAATATATTGTCCTGGGGTTCGAATCTGGGGTCAAGATGACCCTTATTGCTTACTAGCTGGGTGGCTTTGTAATGCTTGAATTGCTGTCTCAGCATCTACAGAAAAGACATAATGCCTATTCCAAAAACTGTGAGAACCAAATTAGATAGTAATATGCCAAATAAGCTAAACAGTGCCAGTTAGATAGAGGCAAGAGGATCACCATGTTAAGTCCTTTCTCTCCAGGCCAGGGTACAGGATATGGAAACCGGCCAGGGCCTCCCACTTCAACGATTTTATTAAAGAAACTGAGATGCTGGCCCCAGTGACTCAACCATCAATGTGGGTTTATAGCTTTCCTGGCAAAGACTCAACTAGAGGACGTGAGGATGGCTAATTCCCCATCCCAGGGATCCTCAGAGGTGTGGCCTGTAATTCCAGCAATCCTATAATTAGGGTGAAAGGCATGCTAAAAGTGGGGGGAAACGTCACTGAGGCTGTCAGCTCATTGTGGTGACAGGGTGTGTTCCCGTTAGGGGAGAAAGCCCATGAAGGGCGTGGCCGACAACCAGCGGCCTCTTGCAATACTGTTCCCGGTCTAGGCTGGGTTGTAGCTGACACAGGGTTGTTTCCCCAAGTCAAACAAGAAGAAGCCTGGTTGTTTCTTTAGAACGTGAACCCCATAGGGCAGAATTAAGTAACTAAAGGTGGTAAGGAAGCTGCTCCAGGAGAGGAGGAAAAGATTTCCTTAGCTTGGCTTGGTGAGGCGAGGGACCCGGGGGAGAGGAGACACCAGAGGATGGCCAGCGAGGACATTCAGAGGACAGAGAGCTGCAATACGAGTGTGTAGGGTACACAAGCAAAAGAACTGAAAGCAGTGATTCAAACAGATACTTGCACACCCACGTTCACAGCAGCATGGTTCACAATGACCAAAAAGTAGAAGCCACCCAAGTGTCCATGGCCAGATGAATGGATCAACCAAATGTGGTAGATCCGTACAACTAAATATTAGTTAGCCTTAAAAAGAAAGAAAATTCTAACGTCTGCTACAACGTGGATGAACCTTGAAGACAATGGTCAAGTGAAAAAACCAAGACACAAAAGGACGAATATACTCTGCCAGGCATGTCCAACCTGCGGTCCAGGACGGCTTTAAATGAGGCCCAACAGACATTCTTAAAACATTATGAGACTTTTTGGAGGCCTTGCCTTTTTAGATCATCAGTTAAATTAGTGTATTTTATGTGTGGCCCAAGACAATCCTTCCGACGCGGCCCAGGGAAGCCCAAAGGCGCACCGCTGTACAATCTGATTCCATTTACACGCAGTACCGAGAGCAATCAAATTCATCCAGACAGAAAGGAGAACAGTGGCTGTCAGAGCTGGGGAGATGGGACAATGGATGCAGTGTTTCAGTTCAAGATGATGAAAAAGTTCTGATTGTGGATGATGGTGACTGTTGCACAACCATGTGAATGCACTTAATGAATGATACATTTAAAAGGGGTGAAAATGGTACATTTGATGCTATCCACATTTTACCACAATTTAAAATGCAACAACAAAAGCTGCAAATTTGGGGTGACTGCCCCCCCCCCTGGTTTGCCCACAACCTTCCTGATGTTAGCCCCCAAAGTCCTGTGTCCAAGAAACCTCCTCAGTCCCAGGCAAACAGCAACGGTGAGTCACTGCCTGCACCAGGTGTGGCTGCCGGCATTGGCACCTGAGAACCCGTCCTGGCCAGTCAGAGAGCCCGTCTGTGGGATACAGGCTCGCACTTGAGCCACACTGGGAACCAACCAGATCTTGATGGAGGCTGAGTGGTCAGCAGGCTTCAGGCCTCTTCGAGGTGGCTTAGACCAGTGGTGCCCACAGAAGAAGGACTCACACTAACTGGCCAGGGGAGGGGGAATTTTGTTCTTTGCCAATGGTTCCTACAATATTGGGAGAAGCAGCACTTTTGTGGAAAGCTGGAGAATTTGCTTCTGTCCTCAGCACCCCTTGTCTACTTCTCTGTGCTCACTTGCTCTGTCTAAAACACTGGATTACTTCCTGCTGCTCCAGGGAAGCAAATACTCTTATTCCTAGTTGCCAATGGGGTCTGTGTGAATACTTTCTTGGGTCTGATATTGACAGGTGTAAAATGTCCTGAAGATTTTAGAAGTTAAAAAATAAAAAAAACAGCGATGCCAGGATAGCTCAGTGGTTGGACGCTTGCCTCACCATCGCGAGGTCCAGGGTTTGATTCTTGGACTGGCCCGTGCAAACCCATATGCTGAACTGGGGTGCAACTGGTAAGTGTCAAGATGACTCAGTGGTAAAGGTTCTCACCTCCCGTGCAGGAGGCCCCAGGTTCAGTTCCCACCCTGCGTGGCCCCACATCCACCTGTGTGGAATGAAACCATGCCACAACTAATGATGTACAACTATGTAGACTACTCTGGGCCCTCCCCCCTTCGCTCTCTCTCTCTCCATCTCTCAAACTATAAAATAAATCTTTAAAAAAATAAAAACTAAAACACCAACAGTGGACAGATAAATATCAGACTGTCCGGAGCAGAAGAAGCACTTCTTCTGAAGACGCCACCTTTAACCCATTGCAGCCCCACTTCCTGAAATGGGTGCAAATATATAGACTGTCACACAGATTCTTCCCTTTCCAACAAAAATCTTTCCTAGAACCCTATTCATAATCTCCTTTGTTTCCATCCTCTAGTCTTTTGTTTTTTGAAGATTTCTGCACTTTTGCCTGTGAGAAGCTTCCGTTCTCTTAGTGTGAAGATACAAGACAGTGACAGTGGCTTGACATGTGGCCCCGTGCAAACCTGAAAGCACTTTTGGGGCAGGGATTTTCTAATGCATCTTTACTTCTCGCCCTAGAGAAATCCCAGCACCCAGGGGCCAACCAGCAGTGAACAAAGTGATGGATTGGAGAGCACAGGAATTAGCACAGATCTGGGCAGACAGAAAACAATCCCAAGATGATCAAGGGCATTTTGTTGAATCTCTGTTTCTAAGGTTTGTATCTGAGCTATCTCAGCCCAATAGCTGCAATCAGTCCCTGACAGATATAGAAGGGAGACAGGGCACAAAATCCAGGCCATTTCCTCAGCAGCACGAGAGGGAACAGAACGAACTCGGTCGTCTATGAGACTTCATTCTTAACCTTGAAAATAGATTGTGTAATGTGTCTCGCGATTATGTAACTTAACCGAAAGGTCCAGCCTGTTGTTTTAATCAGTGCTGTGTAAGAACCCATTCAGAAGGCTGGATAAAATATTATTCAGTATTTGATCTTGGGTTTGGCCCCTGAGAAAGAGCCAGAGTAATGCTGTGAGGAAAGGAGAGTGGGGGCATTTAGTGTGCAGCTAGATGACAACTTGAGATTCTGAGCTCTGTCCCGGGTAAGCAGAGGCTTCGCTCATGCTGCCACTGGCTCTGCTAGGCCCTGGCCTCGGGGCCTGGGCAGGTGCCTGGTTGGGTCTGGGTTCTCTTGGATAACCCAGGCTTGGGTTGTGGGTGGGCAGGAGGGCACCATGGCTCCCATCACCTGAGCTGGAGACAAGACGGCTCACCTGCCTAGCCAGGCTCCCCTTGGAGCCATTGTCTACGGAAAGGGAAAGTTGGACTGAACCCCGGAACCAGGACAGAACCAGCAGGTGCCTCAGGTCCTGCCAGTGACTCTCTGGCAAGAGTCAAGCCCTACATATGTGATGAGATCTTTGATCTTCAAACTTGGAAGGTCCTGGACCAAATTGCCATCTCCATGAGTGACAGTGACCTTTGGGAAGGATAGGGTGATGCATTTGAAGGGCTCCCAGATCTGTCCCCAGGGGCTCTGGGTTCTACTCTCATAGAATCTGAATGTTTCTGTCTCCCCTAAATTCATATGTTGAAACCTCACCCTCAGGGTGATGGTATTGGGAGGTGGGGCCTTTGTGGGGGAGGGGAGCTTAGGTCACAAAGGTGGAGCCCTTGTGAATGGAACTAGTGCTCTTGTGAAAGATGCCCCAGAGAGCTCCCTTGCCCCTTCTACCATGTGAGGACACAGTGAGAAGTCTGTGACCCAGAAGAAGCCCTTTCCTGGCCCTGGTACCTAGACCCTGAACTTGCAGCCTCTAGACTGTGAGAATGAAATGTCTGTTGTTTATAAGCCCCCTGATCTGTGGTATTCTGCTGTAGCAGCCTGAAGGGACTGACACACAGTCCTACTTCAGCCCCTAATGGGATGAGTGGCTCTGGGCAGGTGAGGTGACCCCTTTGTGGAAAGGGGGTGCTGATCCTCTACCTCATGAGACTGCATTCAGGGCATGAGGTGGGGCCTGGACACTGTCTACCCAAGAAAGAAATTCTGTGCCCCAAAGCAAGAGCAGGAGAGATGGGCGCTGTTGCCAGGTGGGAAAAGAGAGACCCAGATTAGCACGTACGTCCATGGTCACCTGTCACCCAGCTCCTTTCCCTCAACCTCCTTGCCAGTCTCCGCCCTGTCTCCGCACCCACTTCCTCTACTAGATTCTATCCTCAAGAGGCCAATGGGCAGGTCTCCCCCTTCTTCAAACCGTTCAAAGGTCCAACCAGCCCTCCTGGTTCCCCTGCTCTTCCCAGCCTCGGCACCCGCTCTCTGAACCCCCAGCCCCATGGCAGCCACACTGGATCTTTGTCCCCTTCCATAAAGCCACTTAATTCCACCCCATCATCCTTCAGGTTCAGCTTAGCCTTTTCCTCCCCATTCCTGCAGGTTAAGTGACGTGCACACTGTGGGTAACTCCTACCATAGGCATTGATTGTATCTGTTCAATTATCCGTGACCCCACCAGGTGGAAAACACCAAGAGATGAAGACTGGGTTCACCAGGCCTGTCCCAGAGCCTGGAGTGTAGCTTTAGTGCACAAATGCCTTTTGCTGAGTGAATGGAAAGAAGGGAGGGAGGGAGGGAGGGAAGGAGGAAGGGACTGGAGATTATCCACAGCTGGGACAATCCTGAGAAACCCACCACTGACTTTCCCACACAGACTGACCTCCAGGCTTGTGGGGAGGTAGCGAGTAGAATGAACAGAGGGTCAGCTCGTGAGTGCAAAGTCCTCCACCACTCACTGCTGATGCAACTCTGGGCAGGTGCTCAAGCTGTCTGAGCCTTGAGTTCCTTACCTGTGAAATGGACATAATAATAATGCCTACTCTGAGAATTAAATAAATAAAGTGTATATAAGACATTTGGTCCAGGACATGGGGTTCCATAAATATTAGCTCTACTTTAACCCTTCTTCATAATCAGAATCACAGAGCTAAGCATCCAATGTGATGCCTTGGAATTCAAACGTAATCCATTCTGTTCGAGTTCCAAGACAAGAGTGGGCATTCAGATAAAGCTACAGGGCTGTACAGTCCATACGTCCCATATGAACAACATGTTAGCATTCGGATTCCAAAGCAGCGTTCGGATTCCCAGGCAAAATTTGCTTGATTTTTTCATTCAGATTCCAAGTTGTTCAAGTTTGGGGGCATTTGGATTAAAAGGTATCACTGTCTCTATGTTTTAGTTGCTGTTATTTCCCCTGTGAAACTCGTATTTCTCCTACCAGGTAATAGGAGTTCTTGAGGGCAGAGGCCCCGTGTGACTCTTCTTTGCTCCCCAGCAGGGCCTGGACAGCATGAGCCACCCAGCCCTGCTTCCCATAGGAAGGGGATGACTCCTTCCACCTGACCCCTGCATTGCTCTTCTCTTCACCAAGCACAGCCCGGGGGGTGGGGTGGGCGGCTCATCCAGCCTCACAGAGCTCCTGATGCCAAAGCGCTTCAGATCTGCAATGAGAAGGGGACCTTCCCAGGCAGAGGTGTCCTTAACTGGGACGCGACGAAGTCCAGGCTGGCCAGTGTGAAGCCAGGACTTCCTTCCTACTTCCTCACCACTGGCCAAGACCCCAAGCAGGGGCCATGTTGGACCAACAGCCAATCCCAGGACCATGTTGTTCATGCCAGGCTACTGGAGTGGAGCCCACAGCCTGGCTATTCCCGCTGGGCCTCCAGTCACCCTGTAGGGAGGGCTGGCTCCCTTCCCCCTCCAAACCAAGATGCCCTGGTGAGGTGTCTCAGCAAGAGGGTGGACAGAGCGAAGACACCCCCCGTAGGGACCGTCTTCCTGCTCTGCCTGGAGCTCCTTGCGTTGCCTTCTGAACTTCCACCCGCAGGAACTGAGCTTCATTAAGTGATTGCCTGGCGCTCAGCTGTGGCCAGTGCAGAGGTCAAAGGTGAACACAGGGCACTAAGGCACCCTGACGTCCCTAGAGAGCCCTCAGCAGACTCCGGAAGGGCCAATGTCCAGGCTTCTAGACTTTTCTTGGGTTCTGCGCTTCCCAGAATGAGAACAAATGGAGTGAGAGTTTCACCTTGGACGCTGAGCAAGCCCATGAAGCACCCAGTGACACCTGCTGACCAAGAATGAGGGAGCGACTTCAGTGACCAAGAGTGACAGAGGAATGCTGGCAGGAGGAGCACTGGGTGGAGGTGGGTCCTGTGGGAGAAATTAAGACTCCCGTGCACCTGTGGTTTCTATATATAGATTCCCACGCGGGCCTTCCAATGGAGGTGAAGCAACTCTATTCCCTGCCCCACCCTCCAGGCCTAATTGAGGCCATTCTGCTCTGTAAAGGTATTTACACTAAGGAGTGGAACTTGCCTTCTTAGGAAGAACAGATGGTTTAGGCTTTGTCTGCTGGAGGGGCCTCATAGAGGCCTGTGGTGCTGGGGTGAACCCAGAACCCAGTTCACGGGAGTGCTGTGCCCGTGGAGCGTCTGTGACCTGGTCCCCCTCCTGTTCCAGAGTTAGGGGACAAGTTGGAGCTGTCCCCCACCCCTGACCCCCTCGCAGCCTGGGTGCTCAAGAAGGTCTCTGGAACTATTGAGTACTGTGGAATGTGGCTGGCACTATCCGCGGGGCCTGATGACATGAGTGTGAGCTGAGAAGGGGTGTGGATGGAGCAGGCTGGCCCGGAGCCTGTGAACAGCTATCTGAGGGGCCCTCCCAGAATCACCTTCCCTCATCTGAAAACGGAGGGTGGACCGTCCCTTTTGTTCCTTCCTGCTCTAGGACTTGATGGTTCTGTTCCTAATTCTAACTAGCCCTATTAGAATTAACACCGTCAGAAAAAGGAGGCTTTGTCTTCCTCAGGCACAGTGCTGGCGGGGTGCCTGCCCTGGGTGGGAGGAAAGAGACGCTGCTAGACCCACCTGGGACCCGCCTTCTCCCCTGGTTCCCAGCAGCCTTCGGCCCCGGCCGGGCTGGTTGTAGGGAGCTGTGGCTCCTGAGAGCCACGCCCTTGGTGCAGACTTGGAAACTGTCTCCACGCTGCCCAGGGCTTAGTCGCCTTGAGTGAAACTCTCTGGGACCTTCCCTTGGCTTTTGTCTGCCCACTGGCTGTGTCTGGTGTAGGCTTATGTCTAAGGACTCAACTAACACTCAGTTTTTCGACCCCTGGTGGCAGCCTGCGGGCAGGGGGTGGGTCCAGAAGCTTTTGTGAAATATAACATACCTCTGAAAGGTCCTCATCATGGAACAGGCAGAGTGGCCCCATCCCTGCTAAAGGGCTGTCATGAGGCACAGCTACTAACTCTATATCCCTTTACATGGGTCCTGTTCTGAAATTACTCATGTTTTAATGCAGGCTATTTTGACAACTCGTGGCCGCACTAATTCGAACATTCAATGGGAGTACCCATCCTTCATACGAAGGACAGAGATCTGGATCCAGAGCCAGGAAATGCAGGCCTATGTCTTGGTCCTTGGCCGAGTCACTTAACCTCTCTGACCCTCAGGCTCATCATCTTTCTGAGCCCCAGTCACCTCATCTATAAAATGGGAATAGCAAATACCTCCAAACCTTGCACAGGATACTATACATAAAATGCTCCCCAGAGGGGAGGTATTGATGTGGCCCCATCCGCACTTTTCTCTCCTCCATCTTCATCACAAGATGTTCTGTGGATCTGACCTGTCATTTGGCCACATCATTCAGCAGAAAGTGATAAGACTGGCCGCATAGGGCTGTGCCTGGGCACTTGGGTCATGTGTTTGCCAAGCGGGCAGCACAGGCAGGAGAGGGTTAACCGGGAGGCGACAAACTCAAGTGGCCACCAGGAGGGGACCAGCTGAGTCCAGGTCTACAGCCTCCTGCCACAGTAGGTCCTAGAATGATTAAAACTCGTCAGGTTTCTCCTCCCTTTCTCTAACAACCATAAACACCTTATAGGGCTCTGTCTGCAGGGATCCAACACCTAAGTGAAGCTGAAACAAAAATATCTCCTGATGCCCAGGGATTCTCATCACAAAGACAACCGCTTAGGAAGCTGGAATGTTTTGTCTTGGTCTTAGGTTGAGCATCCTATAGGACACACAGAAGATGTCTCCCTGTTATCTTTCAGGTTGGCAAGGGGAACATGTCAGCAGGATTAAAGGGGGGGAGGGGACGGGACAGAAGGGAGCATTTCTTTATCTAGATCTTGGGCCCAGTGCAATCAGAGGCCTTTGGGAATATGTTTCAAATTCTAGACTGAGCCCCAGGGCTGAGTCCCACCACTTCAGGGATGTGCTCTCTCTAGCTCACACTTTCCTGAAGCATCGCCCCCAACCCCACCCCAGGCCCCTCAGCCACGGAGAGAGCGCAGCTTGAAGGTGCGAAGCTGGAGGCTGCAACCTTTCGCAAGGTGAGCAGCCTGGAACAAGCAGCGTTGCACAACAGCCTCTCAGCCGGGACCACGAGTCCGTCTCCCACGAGCAGTGAGGCTGGATGTCAGTCTGGGGAAGCCAGGTGGCCCGAAGCCGCCCAGTGCAGAGGCAGGGCTGCCTGCACGTTTTCAGAATACTCAGGGAGCCGAAGGCTGGGCCTTCCTGGCCGGAGGATTACTGCCAACAGCATTGGAGGAGCTCCAGCTTTCTTCTTGGCCCCAGCACATGAACCTGAAGGAAAACCCACTCTACCTGCAGGTCTCTGGGGGCTCTCAAGAGTGACTGTCATTTTGCCTGCAGTGGAAAGTGAGAGGGAGCGTGGACTCCCGAGGCAGATTTGGGGATCCTTTACTGCCTTGGAAATAAGTCAAGATTCAGGCACTCTCTGCCTTTGAGCTGGCCTTGGGTGGGCTAGCCGACCCAACACTGCCTGCCTCTCAAAGGGTCAACAATGACAAGAAATGCCTCGCAGGCACTGCACCTGGGACTGCCTCACAATGGTCAGAGAACCACTCAGGGCCTGCCCTCCCCTGGGCACAAACCCACAACTGAGCCAAAACTTCAATCAGATTGAGAGTTTGGCTTTGTGTAGGGAAAACAGACACAACTCACCCAATTTTTAACATTTCCTCAGCCACGTCATGAAAACAGATGAATTTGCACACTAGCCTGACACATTGGCTTAGAGAGCCTGCCCAGCTATAGAGAAAACTTGATTCTGGGCTTAACATAAACCAGTTATTTGAAACCACTTTCATTGGGTTGGAAAAGAAAAAAAAAGATTAATTTTTACTGATGCCTTGAATGAGTTAACAGATGATGAATTAGGAAAACATCCATGTGAAGTTTGTTTTGACTGAGACTTAAAAATAGGAAAATGGGTTTGTTATTCAAATATTTTTAATTCAATCAAAGGATTTGACAAGTTGCTTTGTTACTGTTTAATCTCCTCACTGGGCAGAATTGCACCTTTGCTTTGGCCAGCCCGCCAGGCTGTGTTCGGGCTGCTTTGGACCTCAGACATACTGTCTTCTAAGTGAATTTGGTTCTTGGACCCTCAGTGTGGGATGCTGTGAGGGGTTCCTGGAGGCCCATTCATCAGCTGAGGCCCAAGCCAGAAGGGCAGTTACAGCAAATGCAGGGCTCAGGATGCAGGCTTGGAGATCCCTGGGGCTTCCCTCTCAGGCTCTTCTTAGTCTTGCCCATCTTTCAGTCCTGATTTTCCACGTATGGTCAGGAGACCAGCAGTGTAGATAATATTACCTTTGAGATCTTGGAAATTCAGGATTGTGGACCACAGCCCAGGCCTTTAGGGTCAGAATTTTCATTTTCACAAGAGACCAGGTGATTTGTATGCACATTGGAGTCTGAGAGTTGCTGGTCTAAGGGGGGCTCTCCCTCACGGCTGGAGTAGGCATGCCTGACCAGCCCCCCCTGCCAGAGGACCAGCCTCATCCCCTGCCTCTACCCAAGCTCTCTACTTTCCACGGTGAAGGCTGAGGTCAAGCTCTGGCACTGCCGCATATTAGTGATAATTCTGGGAAAGTCATCTGACCTCTATAAGCCTCCGTGGACTCGTCTGTAAAATGGAGACCATAACTGCAATGACGTGGGTCTTTTGTAAGAATCAAAGAGATAATGGAGTGAGGATTCTCTTGTTCAATCTTGTTTTGCTCTCTGCCCCACCCCCACCCCCATGTGTTCTGTTGACCTCTGACATCTTTGTGAATTTCCATTTCTTTAGGAATCACACAGCAAAGTCACATGCCTTTGGGAATACTACTCAGCATGGTGGCTAAGAAGAGTGTAGGAGATACAACCAGGTGGGCCACTGTTTGAATTTCTACTCTCTCACCATTACTGTATTCCTCTCTGAGCCTCCGTTTCCACTTCTGTAACATGGGGCTAAGAGGAAGGTGATGTGACAGTCAGAAGAGGTAAGTAATGCATGTGATGTACCTAGCACATAGTAAACACCCAATTAGTGACAAATCTCAGTAGTATTATTGTGACCATTATTACCCACCCTGGTAGCATAGACACATGTCAGGAGGGTGGAAGATATCATGCAGATATAAAGCATTAGTAATGATGCTGACATTCCTTGTAGTTATTGAAGACAGCCTCTGGCAGCCAATTTAGTCCTGACAATTAATGCTTCTCTCTCTGCCTATGGAGTGTTGCTCTACACAAGACCTACGGTTGTCCTTGAACTGGCCCACGTCCCTCCTCTTAGCCAGCAATCTCTGGCCACGGCACCTCATGCTGCTTGACTTGCAATGGCTTGGCAAGAAAAATGAGTCTGGCCTGTGACAATGGCTCTTGACCTAGGCAGCACTTTGAAAGTACTTGGGAGCTTTAAAAACTACTGATTCCAGGGTACCCTTAGCCCGCATGTTCATTTGATAGGGTGTGGTCTAGGATTTGGAGGTTTCAAGGCTTTCCCAGTGATTCTAATATGCAGCCTGGGTTGAGAGGCACCTCACTCTGGTCTACAGACAGGGTCAGGATAAGTGCTAGAGGACTCCCTGCTGGTTTACACACAGGGAATTCCTTCTCTGAGCTCTACCCCAACGTGGGGGAGGGTCCAGGCGGAATGCTAACTTAGAAAGTCAAAGCATGTGCTCGCCAAAGCAAGAAAGCCTCAAATGAACCCTAACCCAGCAAATTGAATCTTTGGGTAATGGAAATATTTTTTGTTCTTTTTTTGTGTGTGTGTGGTGTGTGTGAAAACAAATAAAAGTGGTTCAGCCACAGGAATTTAAAGAGCATCTTCCAGGGGCTGTCCTGGCCACAGAAAACCCATCTCACCTCATACCCATGAGCACCCAGTGACGACGGAGCATCAGTGACATAACAAGAATCCACAGGTGCCCCATTCTTTATGCCAATTACTGCCGTTACTAAAGACAGACAGAGTAGAATGGTGCATTTTCAGAAGCAGTCTCAAAGATGAAAAACAAACAAAAAAGATTTCCAATTAACCAGATACTTGAGTCCTCACCCCCAGCTGCCCCAGCACCCAGTTATTTTTGTTTTTGTTTTTTACTGTTCTTGACAGAGAGAGAGAGAGCGAGAGAGAGAGAGAGATACAGAGACAGAGAGAGAACTGAACTGAGGGCACTCCCCAGTTCAGCTCATGGGTCCACACGGGCCAGGGCCGGGATTCGATCCTTGGTCCCTGGCACTGCAAAGTGAGCGCTTAACCCACTGAGCCATCCCAGCTTCCCCTAGCCCCAGTTATTTACTTCAACTCATAGGGAGTTCCAAGCCCCAGGGGGAATGCATTTTTTAGGATGATGCAGAACAAACCAAGCAGGCCTCTGCCTACCTTGTGGACCCAGGAGATCCTAGTGGCCCTGAAGGGCATTTGGCCCTGGATTGCTGGCTCTCCTGTAGCCTGACTGAGCGGCTATGTCCTGGGCCACAGGTGATGGGGTGGGGGTGGGGGCAGGAGTTGCAAGCATGGGCAGGAGGGGGGCAGGGGAGGAGAGGTGGTATCATCTTGCCTGGCTCTTCTGAGAGCCTACTGTGCCCATGGGCAGAAAAATGGCTAAGCTGCTGGCCTCAGCTTCCAAACCCATGCTCGTTGCTTACATTCATTTCACTTGGACACTGTCCCAGCCCTGACTTCTGGGCAGGTTCTGACTCAGCCTCTGAGGCCCAACCCCAATCAGCCACGCCGCTCTCTGTGAGCTCCTCTACCGGCTCAGTATCAACAGAATACTGCTGGGCTGAGCCGGAGCTACTACGGCTGTCCCCCCACAGCTCTGTACCCCAACAGCTCTGCCCTAAGCTCACCCCACTGTCCAGCACAACCCCGTGGTGAGTAGCCTCGCATCCTGCTGAACGGTGGCCACAGGAACCAGCTGGCAGCTTGGGTGGATGGCAGGGTGAAAGGGGTTCAGAGAGAGGGGGCAGTCATACCCAGGAGCCCCCTAAGCAATCCGAGAACGAGATTACGAGACTCTGGTGCCCGGAGCGGCATTGGGGAAGGTGGTGGACACCTCCACAGGCCACACCTGTTCCTCCATAAGTACCTGCGATTAGTCTCACGGAACTACATGGTAATCAGGTCTGCCCTTGATTTAATAGGAAGGTGACAGATATGCAACTAGGAGAGGGAGAGGTGGGGAGGAGAGACAGAGAGAAGAAGGCAGAGAGATAGACACACAGAGAGAGACATAGCGTGTCTCACACACACACACACACACACACACACACACACACACACAGAATGCTATCTCTTCTGGGGATCCTGGGGAGGGCAGTCACTTACCAGTTCCTTCCTGAGCCAGGCTAAAGCTTCATCGATATTCTCAAAGCCTTCCAGCTTGCCAGTGGCCCGGGTCACGTCATCGTGGCTGGCACTTGCGTTGGGTGGGGGATGCTGCTGGGGTTCCCTGAGGGGAAGTGAGGGCTCTTTTTCCACACACTCTCCCTGCCCGGCAGTCGGCCTCGGGATGGGCCAGGCCTGCTCCTCTAGCCTGGCCTGCCATTCCAGGTAGGAGGGCCTGCGGGTCTCCAGCCTCAGTTTCTCAGTGAGGGCCTTCAGGCTCCGGAGGTGGTCGTCGGGAGGTGGGGCTGCTCCTGCCGGCCCTGTGTCCCCCACCTCCACTTCTTCTACTTGGATCTGGGGCACCGACATTCTAGAGCCTGACGGGGCCGCCAGACATGGGAGGCGGTGGGGTGGCCTGGGAATCGTGGCTGGTGGCAAGGTTGGGTCCCACTCTAGAATGGTCTCACCCAGCTGGGACCAAGGCTCCTGAGGGCATTGCTGGGGTGTGAGCAGCTCCCAGAACTGGGAGGGACCGTGGATGAGCAGCTGTGGAGTTCCGGGGTTTAAGATTCTTCCCGGAGTCCTGTGGGCGCCATGCTTCACAAAAGGCAGGAACAGACAAGCATCAGCAGGAATCTTGGGGGGAGGCTTTGCCAAGAAGACTTATCAGTCCTGGTGGTGCAGGCAGATCAGACACTGGCGGGGAAGCTAGGCTGAGCTCCCTGCTTGTGGAGAAGGGCAGGTGGCGCGATGCTGCCGGCTGGTATAGGCCCTGCAGGAAGAATTCCATGTCAGTACTGATTCCTCCCCTTGCATGAGGCCTGCATGCTCCTGAGCTCCCCAGAAGGGGAAACTGAGGCTCAGAGAGGTTTGGTGACAAGGCGGCTATTTGCTACTTCAGCCCTAGAAGTGAGGCGACTTCAACAACTTAACTCAATGCAGAGACGTTAATAATAATAAATCAGTACTTTGCACAGGGTCCCACCACTTATGAAATAATTCCCTCTCTGTTATCTCCTTTAATCCTCACTACAAGCCTGTAGTGACTTGCGTTTGTCCCCATTTAATGTTTGAGGTACCCAAGTCTCCCAGAGGATAAATGACTCACCAAGGGCTCCCAGCGATTAGCAAGGCCAAGGCTAGGTCGTCTGATTCTGAGGGCTTAGGTCTCTCTGAGTGACAGCTGCCTGCTGGTCTCCAGGCAGACACAGGTGTGCCCTGGGGTCTGGGGACCGCTGGCCCCACCCCTCCCCACCCACCGTGGCACTCATCTCAGGCACCAGCTCTTCAATACCAGTCTGACTGCACACTCTCAGCTTCTTCCTCCAAGAACAACACCTTACCTCACCCCTCCAGAAGAGGAAGCACTTAACCCTGCAGCCATTGAAGGAAGAGCCGCCTGCACTCAAGGTGGATCGTTAAACCCAGTGAGCTGGTGACTCACCCCTACAGAAAGATGGTTCTCACCTTCCGGGGAGAGGCCCACACTGCAGTGCCTCTGGGGAAGGGGCTGCGGTTTTCTGATCTGATTTGGCCTCCCCACCTCTAGGGAGGGGGTTGGAACCAAGGTGCTCGCCTCCTAACATCAGGACACAAGTAACTCAGAGTCAGAACTAGGCCCTGGCCCACAGCCTCTGCGTCCACAGGGACCAGACAGGGTACATAGAGCAGCAGACACCTGACTTGGACTGGGAAGAGCAGGTTTTGTTTTTCAAGGTGAGTTTTAAAAATCTGCACTGAGCAGGAAGCTGGGATGGCTCAGTGGGTTAAGCGCTCGCTTTGCAGCCCCGGAGCCCCAGGATCAAATCCCCTCCCCAGCCCAGGTGGACCCACGTGCTGAACTGTGGTGTGCCCCCAGTTCAGTTCTTGCCGGGACCTATGCAGGAGGCTCCTGACCCAGTTCCTGCCCTGCGCAGCCCCGCGCCCACCTGTGGAGTGAAACTATATGGAAAACTAATGCTGTCAACTATGGAGACTGCTCTGGGCCCTCCCCATTCTCTCTGGCTCTCTGTCAAAAAACAATAAAAATAAATCTTTAAAAAAAGAATCTGCACTGAGGGCATGCAGCTACAAAAAAGAACAAAGTGATACCAAGTGATGTCAATGGTACAGCTTACACGTAAAAACGAGACGTTTGCGGCCTAGAGAGTAGATGCCACCGTTGGCGTGGGAGAGGGGAAGGAAGAGGGGTTTTTATTGACTTGTATGTGACTAAAAAGATCTCTGCAAGGAGAAAGACTGAAACCAAGAGTTATGATTGCTTGTCTGGGGTGACGAGAACTGGGCACTGGGTGATGGGAGGCAGGTGTAGGACGGGGCAGAGAATGGGGCAAAATCAGAACACAAGCTGGACCACCCAGGGAGGCTGTGGGGTTCCTCTCTGACCTCAGAGTGAAGATGCTCATGAAGTGCAGAGCTTGCTGTCTGTTCCAGATGTTTCTATCATCCCACTTGCAACACAGTCTGACCAGAGGAAGGCTGCCTGCCTGCCCCAAACTCCGATGGCCCTGTTTTGGGGCACCCCTACGAAATAAGGAGGAATAGTCCACCCCAACAGATGGCAGAGAAACCTAGATCACACCTCTAACCACACAGGTGCCAATCCCCTGAGGAATTGCCACAAACACGGATTGCCAGGCTCCACGCCTAGGGGCACTCATTCAGTTCAGGAAGTGGGGGGAGGGCGGTGGCCTCAGGCATCAGCCTAAGTTAAAGCTCCCCAGGGGGGCTGAGTGAGCAGCCAGTGTTGAGAACCACAGGTCTTGAGATAGAAACACTAGACGTGACTTCAGGGGGCCTTCATTGTAGGTGTGGGCCTCAGTTTCTTCACCTGTAAAATGGGGTCATAACACCAACCGCCTAGGTGTAGGGCATTGGCAGAACTAAGGTTTGACCACACTCTCTGTAGGCTCAGCACGCCCTGCAAAGATATAGTGTTCTGGTGTTTTTCTGTGCGGTCTCACGGTCACTCTGGCTTCTTTAGAATCGCTCCAAATCTAGAGGCCTATTTGCTGCTTTCTGGGGCCCCTCCCTGGCGCCGTCTGCCTCTTCGCTGAGTGCCAGAATCGTTTTCAGTGTGCCTTGGGGCAGCTTTACCCTACAGGGCTTCTTCCCACTGACTCAGGAGCTCTGATTGTATCCAGGGAAGCTTTTTGGAGAGGATCTAATTGCAGACAGCCACGAGCAGATGAAACCCGTGGGGAATCTCGTGTCCCCTCTGGTTCCGGGCTGCACAGTCATTGCAGAGGGCAAGGCCATCTATGCCTGGAGGGGGAACCTGTCAGGAAAAGGTCTTCCCTTTAGGGCTGGCCACAGCTATGATTTGATGGCTTTATGTGGCTTCCTCCGGAAGGGGGAGCTTGTTTTAATTAGTGGTTTCTTAGTCAACTCAGAGGAGGCCTGAAAAGACCGTGTCAGGACGACCTGGGGCCATGAACAGAAGCCCCAGTGCTGTGAGTCAGCTAATAATGACCTTTAATCTGCTGAGCTTTAGGGAGTGTGTAAAAGCACCCATGTGCACATCACAGCTCCTCTCAGTAGCCCTGAGGAGCAAGTGGGATCACCCCATTTCACAGATGAGAAAGTCAAGGCTGGGAGGGATGAAGGGACGCCCCCATGGCCAGAGGCAGGTGCCGCCAGTGGATCTTAGCCACAGTCTTCTGACTCTAGTCAGCCTCCTATTCCAGAGGGTGTGGATTTGGGGGCCAGACCCCAGGGCACCCATTCTCTGATTGTAAGCATGACAGTCATGGCCACTTTGTGCTCCTGCATCCTCTTCTGAGAAGTGGGAGTCACCAGGACCAGATATATCATTTTCTAAGCTCAGTGCAAAGTGAGAACATGGGACTCCTTGTTAAAAAGAACTAAAAAGTTCAAGATGGCAACAGCAGAGTGTTTACCCAAATGCAGGGCCCATGGGACCGCCTGAGTCCCTCCCTCATGACTTCCTAAGTCACTGTGAGGAGTAAAGTAACAAACACAGAGCCCTGAACATGGTGCTTGGTGTACTGTGAGCCCTAAACAAAGCCACACTCTAAAAAATACTATCCTTAAGATGATAAGACCTATCAGTGCCCCATCAGTCACATCTCCAGACAGACCCCCTGTGGCTGCACTGAGCGGTCATCCTGTTGGTCCCTGACCTACAGGGTGGCCTGAGCCAATCTCTGCCCCTTCCCACCCTTCCCTGGAAGCCAGTGGAGATGAAGTCTGTTGGACCCACCTCCCACCAGATCTTCAGGTTTCCATTGCATTTTCTTCATGCCACAACCAGTAGGTCTGCCATAGGAAGGAGGAAAAAAGCCCAGCTTACAAAAACACCCCACTACAACGCACTCCCTTCCCACCCGGCTCACATTTCATACATCCCTACCAACAGCTCAGGGCCCCAGGGTGGCTCAGGTTTGACAGTATATTAACCGCAATGGTGAGAGCAAGGGCTGGGGCCACATGCCTCGGTTCTGGCCCCAGATCTGCTACCAATGAGCCCAGTACCCGAGACTGGCCCTCTCCTCTTGGCCCCAGTTTCCTCATCTGTGGCCCCACCCCACCCCCATCCTTATGAAGCGGCCGTGAGGATGAACTGTAACGAGAAAGCTCTCTGCAACCTATAAAGAGTGGTGGCCACCTAAGGATTATTATCAGCAAGGTGTGTGTGGGGCATGAAGAGGCTTGAGTTCGGGACGTACCCTTTAGAAGGCATGGTCTCATGTAGCAGACAAGGACGGAACCCTAGATGGCCTTCATTGTCCCCAGGCTGCCCAGGTGACCGGAATTTACTGAAATAGGATCCATCCTCCTGATCGGTAGTGTCCCAGGGAACGCTGCCTCTGTGGATGCCCCAGCACCCAAGAGCCCAGGGGGTTTCTTCCCTCCTGGAATGTCATGCACACAGGCCACTTCAGGGGGAATTGAGTTGGATCCGACTGAGACTGGGGAGAGATGCCACCTAGGTGCAGGGGGGCGGAGGCCAGCACTGGACAATGTCCTTGCCTGGAAGGGCAGAGGGGACTTTACCATCATCTGGACAGACAGGGACTTTCAGGGTGATGTCCCTGGGAGGAGAAGCCCTCCCAAACCTGGGCAGACAGTCTTCCTTTGCATCTCTCCCAAGTCCTGCCTCCTCCAGGGAGCACACTCTCTCTCACTCTGGGCTTTGCCAAGGTGGAAACCCTGAGGAGGAAAGTCAGACCCGGGACCTGGCTCATCCAGAAAAACAAAGTCAGGTCGTAGCCCCCCCAGGCCCAGGAGTGCTCTGCCAGGCAGCTCCCCCCAGCTGCACAGGAGCCTGAGATTCTGCAGCAGAGGATCAGCCCCGGGGGCGTGTCCGTCTTTTTGCAGCAGTGAGGAGCCAGCATCCAGGACCCACGCTGCACATAGGCGCTGCTGTTCAGACAAGTTGCATGGCTCCTCCTGGCCCACGGCGGCGGCCCGTGGGGGATGGGGGAGGAGGAAGGAGGCTCTGCCAGCCATGAGCTAAGTCCTCTGGCTGCTGGAAGAACCAGGTGGGTGCAGCTCATTCAGCCAACACCTCGTCTCAGGATGACCTAATCTGTTCACTTGGACAATTTTCAAACCCACTTCCTGGATGGGCTCTGAGGGCAAGGAAGGATGCAGCTGACTGCTTCTCTCTGTCTCTGTCTCTGTCTGTCTGTCTCTCTCGGGTAGTGTGAGCCCATTCCCTGGCAGCACTCTCACTCCCTATCACCCTATGCTCTAAGAAACCCCAAAACAAACCCTTTGTGTTTGGATCCACGGGCTTGTGCCTGCTTCTTCCGGTCTTTGGTTCTTCACCAGAACCGTTTCACGTCTTCTCCACAATACCCACTCTTTCCAACCCTTCTGTCCTGCCCAGTATCGTGCTTTCTCACACCCTGTGACTTTTGTCCAAGCTGTTTCTTCAAGCCGGAATGCCCTTCCCTTCCTTCTATGCCTCAGTTCTCAGGAATGCTCTCCTTCAGTTTTCCTTATTGCCCAAGCTGTGTGTGCCAGGGATGCAACGAGACCACAGTGAGAGAAACAGTGACCTCATCACAACAATGTGAGCTAACGCTGCTCAGAGAGCAGCACGCAGCATCGTTCTGAGAGCTTGCCACACACTGACACGTTTAATCCCCGCAACAACCCGATGAAGCTGGTATTGTCATGGTCTCCATGGCACAGATGAGCAGACTGGGGCTCAGAGCGATTGGGTGGCTTGCCCAGGGTCACAGAACTAAGTGGTGAAGCTGGACCTGGAACAGAAGTCTGGCTCCAGCCTGGTTCACAACCACCTGGCTTATTGGCCCTCTCAAGCCATCACACTTCTACCAGGGACTTTCTTAATGGTCTCCTCTATCCAGACTCCTATGGGGAAACCCTGACTCTGTATCCCGGAACCTCCAGCACTCACTCTCTCTAAACACTCACAGGATAAATGAGTAAATGGATAGGTCGTCATAAGGTAACTTCCTCTCAGCAACCCTTCCCACCTTCTGGAAAGAGCATTTCTTTTCCCCTCGCTCGCTGTGGCTTGTACGTACTCTGAGCCAGTCTGGACGGGCTCTGAGAAGCGAAGGGGACCTGGGCTTCCTGTGATGGCAGCCTCACCGCCTGTCCTCACGAGACCCGCCCTGACCTCAGCGTCCAGACACAGGCTGTCAGACCCTCGGAAGACGGGCACAGCCTCCCCTGCACCGGGTGCCAGGCCTGGAAGCTGGCACACAGAGAGCCATCTAGCATCACAGGTACCGCTCAAGGATGCCCTGACTGTCCAGCAGCAGGAGGTCGTTTGCTCGCAGCAGCCCTTCCCTCCATCTGGAAAGAGCATTTCTTGTTCCTGTGGGGCCCTTCGGTGTGCTTCCCATGGAACTGACATGCCCTCTTTTGCCTCGGGGTGGTCACCTGACTCAAGCTGAGCCAATCAGAGCCCTCCTGGGTTTCTGTACTGAAACCCTCCAGAAGTCGATGTATTCCACAGGGCCTGGGGCTGCTGACCCAGGGAGAGGGTCTGCCTGAGGAACGAAGACAAGCAGATGAGATGAAGGCCCTCATTAGGCCCGGTTGGAAGCCATCCCACCTGACTCTAACTATATATTAACAGCTTCTAGGTTCTCTGTTGCATAAGCTTCTTTCAACTGGGTTTCTGATATCTGTCACCAACATAAGCATGTATTGGACAAAGAATATAAAATAACACATTGGATATTTGTTGATTTTTGCCTTTTGTTTGCCATATCCTGTTGTTGGGGAGCAGATGGGCTGGGCACCTCCCCTCTGAAACCAGAGAATAATGTTCTCCCTCCCCCCTGGCCACCAGGTGCAAACCTGTGACTTGAGCTTGACCAATCAGATGTCCAGGCCCAGGGTTCTGCCTCTGGTGTGTGAAACCAGGAGAGAAGGACAGTTACGGCTCATCTGGGGCCACGTCGAGCCTTGGAGGCAGATGAGGTGCAGGGATGCGGAGTCATCTCAGCTAAACAGCCCCCGGTAGAGGACTGCTGGAGGGTAAGGTGTTGTAATATACTAAGAAACACATATTTGATCTCTGTCCCCAGAATCTGACACAGAGCTTCTAAAACCCTTCGAATTTTCAAGGTGATGAGAGAAGCAGAATACTTCTTGATATAATGTCTAGTTTCCGTTCCCAGTTCTTGAAACCCTCTAAGATGATAAAGGTGAAAAGAGCACGTTTTGTGACTCATAAAGAGCTCCTCTCAGCCCCGCCTGAGTTAATGCTACTGGACTGGCTTTTGGAAAGCCCCTCAGGATGGGGCAACTCACCATGTGATGAGTCGGAACTTTCAGACTCACTCCAGGGTTGCATTAATCGCCAATGGCCAATGATGTCATCAACCATGCCTGTTTCATGAAGCCTCCAAAATAAACCCTATGGGAGGGGTTCAGGGAGCTTCCAGGTTGGTGAAAACCGAGAGGGGCCAGGAGGGCAGCACACCTGGAGAGGGCATGGGAGCATGGCACCATACCTTGTCCTATACTGCCACTACATAGAAGCAAATGCTTTCCTAAGTTTCGTGAGCCATTCTAGCAAACTACTGAGTCCAAAGAGGGGTTTGTGGGCAATTCCTGATTGGTAGCCTGTCATTTAGAATTACAGGTGACAACTTGGGACTTGTGATTGATGTGTGAAGTGGAAACAGTCTTGTGGGACTGAGCCCTTAACTGGTAGACTCTGATGCTTACTTTGGGTAGATTGTGTCCAATGGAATTGAATCGCAGGACACCCAGTTGGTGTCTGCAGAGAATTGGAGAATTGTTTGGTGGGGAAACTCACACATCTGGTGTTTTGGGGGTGTTGTGTATGTGAAACCTAGCACCCCACTGGGTTGGCGTCATTTCATTTCTAGGGCATCTCGCCTCTCTGCTTTCCAGGCTGCCCTGGTTCTGCCCGTTTTCTCCCTTGGCTCTTCACCTCCTTCCAGTTCTGTGAACTCCTTATAATAATGCTATTTTCTGTTGCTTACATCCAAGACCTCTGGCTGAAATGAGGGGGAATATACAATTCACTCGGGGAGGCAGAGCAGTGTCAAAAACTAGTGTGACCCCCCCCCCCATTTTCATGTGTCCCTTAGAGGAAGCTGGTGTCACCGCCAGTGAGAACCACAGGGTGGATGACCACTGTTCTCTTACAGAAGCTTTTACTAAGAGCCCATCTGTATTCATAGCTGATACGTTTTCTAATTTACAATCTACTACAGGCAACATGTCCTGAGGACATAATAACAGTTTTCATATGTGTAAATTTAGACTTATACTGTTCCTTTCTAGCACAATTGCCATCCATGGGTCCTTGTACATAAACCGACATGCACCGGTTTTAGACTTGGGATACACTTAGCATGCTCAACAGCGGAGCCATAGACAGCTTTGCACACACATGTACTGCCCTGCCTGGCCTTGAGGCCGGCCCAGCCTCCAGCAGCAGCAGGGCAGTGGGTGACAGACAATGGTGGCAACATGAAGGCAAGAAGGGACCCTTAAGACATCCCATCCCTCACCAGACCTGCCTTGCTGAGCAAATTCAGATTCCGCCGGATCCTTAGCCATAGTGTAGCCAATTCTTCACGGCAGAAATGTCCCCGCAGGAGACAGACCGCAGCAGCAGGGCTCGCTCCCGGGGGACAGTGCCTCTGGCTCTGTGGCTGCTGCTGAGCCACCTGCCACCTCTGCTCATTTACCTTCTCCCTCTGTGGGCTGTCAAGCTCTTGAAACAGGTCAGAGGGGTCACTCGGAAAGCCAGCATCTCTGTTGAACATGCCGCATGTGTCAGCAAGCCGAACGCCTTCATTAGAGAGAGCTGTTCTCTGCGCTCAGCCGACACTTACAGGGAGGCAAAGGGGGGTGGGAAAGGGAGCAAATGCACCCACAGGACTTCCAGTCTTAGCCAAACCAGGCCCCCCTCCCTGCTCCCAGCAGAGGCCCTGCCTCCTACCCTGGGCCAAAGCAGGGCTTGTGGGCTGTCGCTGACAGGGAAGCAGAGTGGACAGGGCTGAGCACAAAGGGGACCGCGGCTCCTGGCTACAGGTCTGCACTCTGAGACCAGGAACACCTCCAGTGGGAGCTGTGAGACTTGGGGAGTTACTTTGCCTCCCTACCTAGATCTCTTTTGAAAACGGGGTGCTGAAGAGTCCACCCCGCAGAGCCCCCCATGAGGATGGAACAAGAGAGCGAGGGGTACAGCATGGTAGACTATAATGTGTTTTATAAACTGAAAAATATTGGGGTGGCTCAGGCCACACTCACAGTGGACTCTTTTCTTTCCCCCCTTTTCTAATGCATCTAACACACACACACACACACACACACCTGCTCCGCAGGTGGGTGTGAGGTCACTAGGTCAGGGACATGGACATAGAGCTGTGATTAGGTTGGCTTTTCGGGGTCTAGATTTAATCATAAACCCTGATGCTATCTTAAACGGGGAGCCCCGGCCGCAGCTGAGGACGGCTGTGAAAGCGCCATCTGCGTGCTGCAGGCTTGCAGGAGCGCTCATGACCGGGGTTGAGAGGCTGGAGGACACGGCCTGGGCCCCACAGAGCTGCCCGCGGCAACCAGGGAGCTACCAGGAGCTGCCAGAAAGCAAGGGCTGCTCCTCCTCGGAGGTTGCCATGGTGACCGAAGCAGGAGGGGACACCCGCTGGTGTGGCTCCACACAGATCAGCTTCCCCAGCTCATCTTTATTCCAAGTCTTGGTCAAAGCTGCTGTTGGGGGCGCCTGGGCTGGATCGTGCAGAGACCAGACACTTGGCACCAATTATGTGTGCATGGTGGGGGAGAATTGTGTTGGGGCATTGTGTGTGCTTGTGTGTAGGTGGCAGGCGGTGGGTATGGCTGAGTTGTGTTGCTGCATGTGTGCTTGGGGTGTGCAGTGGCAATGCTCGTGAGGGAAGTGGGGCAGCATCGGGCTGTATAGACCGGGGTCTTTCTCAAAGGCCCCAGTGTTCTACACTCATCTATGCTTCAGGGGACAGCATGCCTACAAGGGTTGCCTTCTGCCCTTCCAGGAGAACCCACAACCCCTCTTCCTGGAAGCCCTGCGTTTGCTGCCTGCGTTACTCTTCCCGTCCTCCTGGCAGCAAACCACTGGGAGAATCCAGCCATTCCTTCCAAGAGTCCGAGGCCTTGTTCCCTGCCCGAAAGCCGGGGCTCTGTCACTTGACTTCTCCCTGATAGCACATTAGACTGATGAGATGTTCCATTTTAAATAGGACAGAAAACAATGGTACCGTCTATCCCATTTCACACTGTCCTTATGGTCAGCCTCGTCTCACTGGGCTAAATTCAAGGTGTCTGTAGGCTGCACACTGGCCTGTATGCCCTTGGACTGTGAGAGCATCCTGTCTCCTTGACCAGATGTCTAGCTTCCTGATGGGAAGGGCGTTATTTTCTCTTTTGTGTCCTGAACACAGGGTTTTGCAAACAGCAGGTGATCAATACATGCTGAGGACGGCAATGCTGTGCGTCACTGAACATAGTCTAACTGGGGTAGTTCACACGTGCAGGTGGCTTCCTACCCAGTAGAAGACCACCTGCAGGTTCCTGGGTAAGACTTTCAAAGTCAGAACATTTCTAGTGAAGTCTGAACTGGAGGCTGGGGATGGGTTAGGGGACAAGTCTGAACTCTATGTTATATCCTTTCCCCATAACCTCATGCTTAAATTTGATGAAGTCTTCTAATGTAGTTCACCACCTCATTCTAAAGTCTTTGCCTTCTATGAATGGAACAGATCATTTTCTCCCCTAACAAACGTTTTTAGCATTTTTCTGTGCCCGTGTTTGGTACTGACCATTCGTCTTCTTGAATCCTATCACTTTGTTACATTTCTGACGTGCGTGTTAGGTGGGCAGACATGTCTTTGTTCAGCATCCCTTCTGCGGGGCCACCCCTGTATCATTTCAGGTGGCCTGGAGGGACTGTGAGTCATAACATCCTGTCCATCGCCCCCACCCCCAGGAACACTCATGTGACCCAGACTTAGACATTCATTTTAGCCCTTACTCTGGCAGGGGTGACTGGTCCAGTGTGCACATGGCCAAGCAAGACCAATCTGGATATTTTCATGGCCTTTAAATATAGACCCTGAAGAAAGAGGTGCCTTTTCAGCTGGGGTAGCTTGGCTGGGAAGATATATAAGGGTCCATCTTTCTCATTTGATTACATATGAAGCCAGTTCTATGCACACAAAAAACTCTCCCCTTCGCTTGAGCTGGTTTAAGCTGGGCCTCTATTCCTCGCCATCAAAAGGGCCTGACTGACCTACCTACGCTAGACTGTGGGATCCTAGATCCTAGACAGGGGTCCACAAACTACAGCCCGCAGGCCACAGGCGGCCCGCCGGAAACATTTATCCGGCCCGCCGCGTGTCCTTGCCGCCGCTGCCTGTCCTGCTTAGCGGCCGACTCGTCCCGGGCCCGCAGTGCGCATGTGTGGGCATGCTGAGGGACAGTGAACTGGCCCCCTGTTTAAAAAGTTTGAGGACGCCTGTAGAGGGCGCACCCCATCTCCAGTGCTGCCCCATACGTCTCATAGCTATTTGCTGAGTGTAACCAGTTCAACTCCAATGCATGTTTTCTGTATAAATAAGAGAAATAAATAAACAGCCATTGCTTCTTCGTTGGAATACAGGGACAAACGAAACTTCTTAGCATCAAGAGGAAGAGAGCCAGAGAATCATTACCCAGCACGTGCCAGGCACTGTGCCAATGGCGAGCTGAACTCTTGCGATGACCCTGAGACAGGAGTAGCATTACCCCCGCTTCTAGGTCATCACAAGTCAGTGAAGGAACCCCCATTTCAGCCCGTCTCCCAGCGCCGCCGCTGTGACCATGTCCCCAAATGGCTTCATATGTAATCAAATGAGAGCAGCATACACTTCATGGTGTTCCAGTGTTTTAAAGCCCAGCATTCTCAAGAACCCCAGGGGCAAATAATGACATTTGAATATCCCCGTGGCGCTCTTGTGTTGTCTGTGAAACTGATCTGGACAGACAGACAGGAGGATGAGAGCGGAGCACCTAGACCGAGGTCCCTCTCTGCTGACTCCACGGGGGAAGTCACTGGAAAGGGCAGGGCTTGGCGGTGAGACCTGAGTCTAGGGAAAGTCCTGCCCTTCCCAACTGTGAAAGCCTCCTGGACAAGTTACAGGACTTCTGGGAAACGGAGCAAAGTGCCTGGCATGCGACAGAACTCATTTCATTTGTCCACAGAGTTTCTGTTGGGGTGTATGTGTGTGCTGTGTGTGTGGAGGGGTGTTCCTGGGCCAGTCCCAGGGGCAGTTGCAATGCCTAGACCTGAGCCTGCCAGTGTGGGAGGATGGCCAGATGGGTATGGGGTCCCCTCCAAGACCCAGAAGCCGGCAGGAGGCCCGTGGGCTGTGCTCCCCACTCCCCTGGACTCTTTTTCTCCACCGCCCAGGCCACCTACCACCTGGGACCCAGCACTGCTTCTGGGAGGTGGGAACAAGACAACCACGCGGCGGCGGCAGGAGAGGAATGAGACCCCAGCCTGGGCGTCAGACCCAGACTACAGCCACTCCCTTCCCCTCCGGCTCCTGCTTCTCTCCCTGGGGAATATGTGGTTTGGGTACAATGACCTTTATGTACCCTTCCACCCCAACATGCACAGTCTAGACTGCAGCAGCCAGGCTGCGGGCAGAGGAATCCACTTACCTGTGTCCTCCCAGGTGCATCTCTCAGTGAAGCTTGGTTTGCTACATCCTGTGCTGCAGGTTGCTCCTCAGTTCATCATTCAAAGCTCCTGCTTGTACACCTGAACAACAAGAGCAATGACAAATATTTTGAAATCACACTGCCATTTACAATTTCCTCCTCCCACCCCATGACGACGTAGGCTGGAGAGGCCTTCCCAAGAGTTAGACTACAGGGCAACTGCAAAACCATGGAATTTGCCAGACTTGCCCAAGTCACACAGCGCTGTTACTGAGGCTGGCTGGGCTTGAATTGGTCTTGACTCCAAGTCGAGCTTCGTGGTCTAGAATATGGGGAGACCTTGCTCTGTCTCCCTGGGGTACGGTGAGGCAAGGATCTATAAAAGTACTTCTGGAGGCCTTTGCACATTCAGAATGCTCAGCCAGTGCTGAATAATTGATGGACTCCGCTCATGGCTGCTCAGAGCAGACACGCAGGCTGGGATGGCGGAGACCCTATCATTTCGTCCAGTGAAAGAAGCTGTCTAGAAAATCGCCGAGAAAGAGTTGTGCTTCCCTGTTGCTGGGGGAAGGGCGTGGCTCCTGGGAGCCAGGGATCTGACTTATTGCCTTGCTGCAAGAAGGGGAGAAAGGCAGGGCTGCTGCAGGGAGGGGACTTCTGGGCCACCCAGTGTCACCACCATGTTCCTTCTAAGGCTTCCAGGCCCTGGGAAAGGGCTGCTCTGCTCTGACAAGCAGAGAGAAAGGTGCCTGGGAATCTGAGAGCCGGGTGGGGAGGTGCGGAATTAGCCATGGGAAAGACAGAGTTAGAAGCATGAAGGTGCCTGACACGGCAGAGACGCCCAGAAGAGGCCAAGGCAGCCTGTGGCCACCCCAGCCAATGGCTGCACATGACCATAGGACTTTTCTGGCCAAAGGCCATGGCAGAAGGGATTAGAGGACAAGAATGTAGACACCGAATGGCCTTTAATGCAATTTTCAGAGATCAAAGTTGAATGCAGTTCGCGCCGCTGTTCTGGCTATAGAAACAGGGAGCTGGTCACTGAAACTCAGGTACCATTCACGACTCAGGACAGTGGGGATGCACATCCTCCCCGGGGTGTGCAGCCAACCAAAGTGTCTCCTACCTGGCATTTGTCTCAGCCCCCAAACAAGGTAGATTTAGGACTATCCAAATCCACAGGATAATTGGCTCCAACATTAAATGAGCAGAATCAACACACTCCAGCTCAAGTGGGATTTGTTCTGACGACTCACTCTGTATTACAAGTTCCAAAACCCAAGGGTTTCACAAGGACTTCCTAAGAAGTTTCATGGTGTGCTTCAAGCTTGTGCAAGTCACAGGAGGGTGTGCTGACCTCCTGTGTGTGAGCAGGGCCTGTCCTAAGGACACTGTGGGTGGGGAGTTGGGGCTGATTCCAGTGTGGCCTCAACCTGGATCGCAAGGTTCCTGCTGCCTGCAGCTAACCCAAGGGACAGTACTGTCCCCACCCTGGGGCTTGGAGGGGACATTGGCTCAGGCACTACACAGATAGAACAGAAAACCAGACATGTGACCTCACTCCACACTTGTATCAGCTTGAGCTACCTGTGTTCTCGGGAGTAGTAGAGAGATGGAGCAGCTTAGGGGTGGGGCAGGGCTGGGTATAGGTGGAGGTGAGTTGCTGCCTCAGCCCTGACACTAATTCTATGACCTTGGGTCACTGATTTAACCCTCAGGGCCTCAGGTTCCTCACACATAAAATGGGGATCATAATGAAACCTACCCCCAAAACCTTGGAAGGATTCAAGAGATAAAGCGCATGAAAATTCTTAGTTATAGCTTTAATACAACTGTCACCTCTTGCCCATGATAGCTGTTGACTAGACCTCTCCTGAGCCTACCGATAGAGGGAACAGCTGCTGGCTGACCCCTTAAACATGAGCGCAAGCGTATTTGTGTGCCCCAGAATGCTCAGAAACTCACTTCACTGTCAGCCCAGTACTTGGAACTGCACCAATTGTCTCTTCTTACCTCCACGTTCCTTGAGTGTAGGGCCATTGTCTTACCCTTCCTTGGTAAAATGTCTAGTATTGATCTTAAAACCCTTCACAAGTATGGTGAGATGTCCTGTGAGGTATTATTCAGCTAGTTGCCACCCACCGCATTCAGCAAAGTTGGTTTAAATCAGGAGTCCCCGCTTCCTAGGGCAGCCTCCTACACAGAGGCCCGGCTCCAGAGGGGCCCTGGCAGGCACCGTGGCTGTTTTTCTGTCTGCTCGACACCAGGCATTTTGGTAACTAGCAGAGTAAGTGTTAGAAATGCATTCTTCTTGCTGAGCACAGAGATATTCCAGATATGTGGGATGGCCAAATTCTGAGAGCTCTTGGCTCTTGTAAGAGCAGGTGGAAGAATGCAATGAGACCTCAGGGGAGATATGGGATGGGTACCTAAGGATACAGACAGCTGTGACTAGCCCACAGAACAGGCTATGTGAACTCTGCTGAACCCGTTTGCAAATAAGGTAGACTCTCAGTCACCCAGCACCCATGGAGATCGATAGATGCCGGATAAATGTAAGTAGACTCTCCGTTAACCAGAACTCATACAACTGGCACATTCAAGCAACCAGTAAAATCTCAAGCAACTGGCAAAAAATGTTAATGATTGCGTGAGAATGCTGGTTGCTTGAGTTCCAGTTAACAGCAAGTCGACTGAATAGTTATTGAAAAATTATCTACACGTATGGCAGCATGTGGTCTAAGGCTCGCTTTCATTTGACCTGATAATGAGGTTTGCCTTCACTTCCTCCCAGTTCTCAGTGGCTGCTGTTAAACAGATAAACCAAATACCAACACAGCACAACCTGACAGTTATGATCAAACGTACTTGGGTCGCTTCACAGACTCATGATGTCACCAGGGCCTAGCACATGTCATGTTCATAGGAGAGGAAGGCAGTCACTTTTCATGGGATGGTGGACAAGTCCACCAGTGCAGCATCCTGACCCAGAACCTTCCTGTATACTTGTCCCCCGAGAGTTTCCTAACTGGCCTTCCGGGACTAAAGTGCCCAGGTTACACTCCCATGCTCTAGTGCTTATCTGGAATGAGGAAACGCTGCTCAGCCTTCCATAAACCCTAAAACTATGACCACAGTGGCGGTCCCTGTCTGGGCCCATTATGTACCTGGAAAATCTGCCCTGAGCTGGACCTGCCCTTTGAGTTTTCCTGGGACAAGCCCCATGAGGAAGTCCTTGGAGACCCATTACCAGCTCCCACATTTGGATCAGGATACCTGAGGAGAATTTCTGGCTCTACTGCAAAGGTTGCCTTGAAGAAATGGGGGCTCAGTCTGCACCCTGAGAGAAGCTGAACCCCCCACGCCTTCCTGGGGCGGCTGGGCCGGGACCCTGGTGTGAAGAGACCCTTGATGCTGGAGAGCTCATTACCCCTCTACCTCTAGAGATGAGAGAGCCCTTCCTTGATGGACAGGGGGGTCCCCAGAGAGAGGAATTGCTGCTCTGTGTATTCCCTTCCCCCAGGAGTTTTTCACGGGGGAGAGGGTAGCACTCAGGAGAAAAGCAAATACGCATGATGCAGCACAAGCCTCTAACTTCCCCTCTTACCCACCTCCTTTCTCCTTTTTTTTCTTCCTCTCTCATGCCTCTCCAGAGAGAAACGCTGGGGGGAGGGATGCGGAGTGGGGAAGTGCCAGACTTTCATGCACCAGCGCGACTGTCCTAACCATGGCAAAGCTGGTATTTGCAGCCTTCCCAGCCTTGGCAACTTGGTCCTTCTGTGGCAGCCCAGACTGCAGGCTGACTGAAAAGTTGACCAGGCCTACCTGTTACCCTCCTAAATCCCTTTCCCACTCCAGTCTCATCTTTCCTGCCCCCACATGCCCCCTACCCTCATTTAGCCCATCCTCACCCCTTCAAGGTCTGTTCCAGAACTTCCTCGCTTTATGCCTTACTTTCTCCCCTCCCCAGTCCAAATCCCAGGGAACACTCGTATATTAAGAGCTATGCTAGTTAATCCTACAAGATTTCCAATTGAGTGTGAGAACTCCCCCACGCCCAGTCTATAAACCAGGGAGCAAACTGCCTAGAGTATCATTCATCATTCACCTTTGCAA
The DNA here is from genome assembly GCA_004027555.1 of Craseonycteris thonglongyai. Classification (NCBI taxonomy): domain Eukaryota; kingdom Metazoa; phylum Chordata; class Mammalia; order Chiroptera; family Craseonycteridae; genus Craseonycteris; species Craseonycteris thonglongyai. The sequence continues at coordinate 97,638 of PVKE010000448.1, forward strand.
GTAGCTCAACATCCCAGTCAAGCAAAGAGCCATTGCAGGGACAGCACAGCCCCAAAGGGTCCTGGGAATGCCACGTGCTCCTTTACAACCACGGGAGTTTTCCACTAGCAGAACTGACCTATAGAAAACTGCCCGGTGTGTGAGGAGCCTCACAAGCAGTTTCTTCCTCACTGGCCTGGGGCTCTACGAATCTCTCTCAGCAAATGTAATATTTAGGCATCGCTTTAATGTACTTCCAGGACAGACTCCCTCCAGGAGGGAAGCCAAGCTGATAACTATGGAAGCAGAACTGATAATTTAGTGGAAATTCGTGCCTGCCATCGGGAGGACAAAACGAGACGAGAGCGAAAGTCCATGAGATGTTGGGGGTCTTCAGGTGGGCAAAGAGGAGAAGACAGGTGAGGCAGGACCCTTCTATTTGCTTCAGGCCAGTGGGGTTGAAGCGAGCCAGGCCTGACTACAGAGCCTTTCAGGCCCCCGATGGAAGAAATGGCTTTCCTGGCTCTGCGGGTCACTGATGAGCCCTGCCACTCGGCTATCACGTTGGCTGGAGGAGACTGGTTTCTTGCCCCTCTCTGGACCCCTCTCCTCACATCTTCGAAAGCAGCTCTCCTTTGAGAACACAGTTTTAGGAGTCAGGCACCTGAAGCTGTTCATTCACCAGGTCCATGCGCCGCACCAAGTTGCAAATCTCTGAGCCCAGTTGGCAAAACGGGGATATAATGTCCCTTCAAAGGACAATTGGGAGGACAAAGTGACCAACGAAGGCCTCTCAGTGCCTGATCTCGAAATGCACTCTAGAAAAGAGTGCGTTTATCCACTCTCAGTACATCTCTTGGCTGCTTTGCCCAGCCCCTGAAAACCACGCTCCCGTCCCATGGATGTGTTAGGCTGGAGGCTCCCGGCCCCCTCTGCTCTCCCAGGACTTTGCCCAGCACTCTGCATTCTCGATCCGTGCCTGGTGGCCAGAGGGACTGTCTGCGTCAGAAACGAATCTGCTTTAGAACCTGTCTTCCTTGGGCATTTTGGGGATCGTCCTGTTGATAAGGACCTGGGATCATCCCACCCTCACCAGGAATGGCTGGGAGTTGGTGGCAACCAACCTGCCTTCCAGACTTTCTCGGCAAGAACCGTACACCACGGGGCATGAAAACCAGATACAGGCAATTGAGGTATGTTTTTGTTTTGATTTGAAGCGGAACATCCAACCCGACTCGGTGGAAGGAGACATTGCCCTCCTGCAGGGCACCACGGAAGTCTCCTGGTGACCCGAGGTGCCCAGCCTCACGGCTGGCCTGCTCGTTCCTGAGGGCTCTTGGGGCTGTGCAGTTTCCCTGATTTCGTGGCCTCAGCCCTGTAGAGCACCCTTGATCCCACACTCCCTCGGCCACTTCTCCTGCGTTAGGATAGCATTCTTGGAGCAGGTACTCCCATGTCACTGAGCCTGAAGTAGACAGAGGGGACAGGGTGGACTTAGAGATGACTAGAGGTCTGGGAGTAGACCCGGGGAGACTCTTTGTCAGACCTGATACCTCCACTCTCCACCCAGATCTTAACCCTAGCAGTGGCCAGCAGGGAGATGGGAGATGGAGCCCCACGAGGGTGGTGAGCCCCAGGAGCCGGTGAAGCGAGGTGTCCCCTCCAGGGCGCTCTGGGATCCGTGCTCTCTTAGACACCAGCAGGCTGCTCCCCGCCTCTGCCTGCCCTGGGGACCTAGGCTGCCCCCAACCTCTCCCCTGCCAGCACCAGCAGCCACAACCACGTCACCCCCAGCCAGATCTCCAGCCCTGGGAACATCCCCACCCCTGCCACGAACCCACCTTCCAGGGCGCTCCAACGCATCTTCCAGGGGTGTCACCGATGTCCCCGCCTCCTCCTCCGGACACGGGCTCCCTGATCCTCAGCCTCTGGCCCCGGCCTCCGGGGCTGAGCTGGCTCCTGCTTCCTTCCCTTTCTCTCTTGCTCCTGTGAATTCTCAGCACTATTCTTTTTTTTTTTTTTTTTTTGCGTTGCGTCAGGACGGTTGCCTGGCGACGGCAGAGCTATTCGCCACAAGCCCTTTCAGCCGCGATCCCCTCCAGTCTCTCATTCATGCCTCTCGCCCGCGGCTCCGGCCCTGGGAAGCCCTGGGTCCGGGAGACGCGCACCGGGTCCTAACGCCCTGCTAGTTGCCTGTTCCCTGCCCGGACCTGGACCAGAGAGGCGGAGAAGCTAACCGCATGCGTTGGCCAAACCCTAGACGAAACCAAACCCAGATAGCCATTAAAAAAAAAAAATTAAACCTGAAGCCAAGACAGTTTTCCCATAAACATGGCAACGTGGCTTTGCCACTATCAGCAGTTTGCCCGGTGGAGCGGGCAGGAGAATCCCCTTCTGGCTTTGGGAGCCCAGAGCCTGCACGCCACCCATGAGCGGCTTGAGTTCAAACTACCAGCAGCAACTCCCATGACCCAGGGCCTAACATGTGCCACACGGGCACAGCGACTCAGCAGGCAGATGTGTTCATCCCCAGTTTACAGACGAGGAAACTGAGGCTAAGTAGAAACCAGAAGTGAAGTAAAAACAGACATTCTTCCCTGTCAGCCTCCTAGACCAGCTGGGAGTAGTCCCAGGGACTTGCCCCAAAGCCTGTGTGTCCCCATAATCACAGGGTGCTGCACAGCACATACTATGTGTTTTGTCAACTACTAGAGATAGTTCTATTCTAAACCTAGTTGCTACTCGCCCAGAGCCTAGAGCTTCCGGCATCTAAGACACATACAGGACAGCAGCCACAGCTACCCCATCCTGGCCTTTAGGATCAATGCGGACTTGAGAGCCACAGGCTCCAGTGCAGATCCTGGTGCTCTGCCTCCTTCTGGGACCCGGCCCCAGGGCTGATTACTGGGAGTTGGCCACGTTCACAGGGCAGCCCCAGACATGGCCATGTGCCTTTTCGAGCCACCTGGGGTGCGCAGGTCCTTCGGAGTTATCTAATCTGCCATCCTCCAGTAGCACCGGGGCGCAGGGCCGGCCTCGTTAGCTATGGACAGATGTACACCCTGAGGCGTGGAACTGTGAAATGACTTGCCCCCCCCCCCCACCCCGATTCAATGCGGGAAGTGGCTGGCCTTGTTTTCTGTAGGGAAACAGCCCCCCAAATGCTGGAGACCCTTGTGCTGCCCCCTGGTGCCCGTGTTCTTCACTGCATCTCCCCAGTGAGGCCCTGTCCCATGTCCTTCCTTTCCCCCTTTACTAGCGCCTCTGCTAAGGGATGTTGTCCCAGGCAGGGGTGTCCAACCTTTTGGCTTCCCTGGGCCACATTGGAAGAACTGTCTTGGGCCACACATAAAATACACTTACACTAACAATAGCAGATGAGCTAAAAAAGTCGCAAAACAAACAAAAACTCATAATGTTTTAAGAAAGTTTGCGAATTTGTATTGGGCTGCATTCAAAGCTTGTCCAGCCCGCAGCTCATGGGCCACATATGGTCCAGATGGCTTTGAATGCAGCCCAACACAAATTCATAAACTTTCCTAAAACACTATGAGATTTAATTGCGACCTGTTTTTTTTTTAGCTCATCAGCTATCATTAGTGTTAGTATATTTTACGTGTGGTCCAAGAGAATTCTTCTTCCGTTGTAGCCCAGGGGAGACAAAAGGTTGACAGCCCTGGTCTAAGGAGACATTCTGCTGATGTGAATGCTTCTCTATGCTAATGGGCTATTGCTTCTAAGCTAGCAGGTGTCCTTGAACAGGGATCTTTTGGAGAATTGTGGTACTGACCCAACCTCTGGATTCCCCTTCCTATAAATTGATCCAGTTCTTCTATTTCTTCTATCCTCTATGCCTAATCACCATGAGCTTGCCTCTCCTCCAGCCACAGCCTGTTACTAGCCACAACACACCCACTCTTGGCTCCTTCCCTCCCTCCTGCCCCCTGAGTCAGTTATCCCTCCACAGCCAGAGAAAACTCTTCAAAATGGACACCTGATCCTGGTTTTTCCCTGCCTACAGCCCTCCAACTACTCCCATTCCTCCCAGGATTTAAACCCAGCAGGTCCCGATCTGCCCACCTCTTGGGTTTTGTCTTGTGTTGGTGCTCTGTTGTCCAGACAGACACTCTTCGAGGTCCTTGTACACACCTTGTCCTCCCACTTGGAGCTGGCCACATGTCTGCCTCCTGAGCAAACCCCAGGTTACCTGTCCTGACAGCCCATCTACTTCCCCTTCATGGGCCAGCTGCAGTTTTATCTTTATTTGTGAGGTTATTCAGTTAGTACGAGGGTGAGTGGATAAGTTTTGCCTCCACTGAAATAGAAAATAAACGGGAAAAAGATATTTTAATGAAATAAAAAGAAATATACCTACATCATTTAGTTTCAAAGCTGCATCATTATTTTTCTACAAAATCACCACACACTTCAGTATACTTCTGCCAACACTGCACTAGTTATTGAAACCCATCCTTTAAAATAATCAGTGTTTTATTTTTGAAACCATTTTCTCACTGCAGACTCCTCCTCTTCATCACAGATAAACCACCTTGCCAAGCATTTTACTGTCCTCACATCAACATACCGATCATCATAAGTGGCTTATATTTGTCTGTGAATTTCAATTGGAGAAACTTTTTCTGCTGAGTCAAACATCTGAACACGCTTTCATGTCAATGTGCACTGCATGAAAAATGTAAGCACCTGTGTGTGCAAGGTCAAGACTGATGGAGGGGAGATACCCTATGACTACTCAGAACAGGTTATATCCAGATATGTCTAATGTAACAACAAAATATTACAGTGGAGGCAAAATTTATCAGCCTTCCCATATCTGTCTCCCTTCAAGGTTGTTGACTCCGGGGGAGGTGGGGTGGGAACCACGTTTGTAGGCAGAAAGTTAGGTCAGGACTCGGGGACTCAGCAGCCTCCTGCTCTGGGCTGAACCCCAAATGCTTGTCCTACTACTGCTCACCCGTGTGTTCTGGCCCCCATGTGGTAAGTGTTCCAATGTCTTCTTGGTAGAGCTGTCCTACCCCATCTGGAATTATCTTCTCCCACCTTCTGCCTCCTAGCCCCTCATTTGCATGGGGGTTCTGGCTCTGCTTCCTCGTAGGTGCATTGCCTTCCTTCTTCATATAGACAGACAGTCTCTTCAGGGCAGGGATGGGTCTTACCCTGGTGCCTCCCATTCTGCCTGGCATACGCCTGACCGGAGTGTGGTCAGAGATGAAGACCAGTAGAGACAGCATGGGAGGGAAGAAACAGAGGAGAAAAAGCCAGGTCTCTCTTAGAATAGTCTTAACTCTAATATCTAACTAACTAACGTGGTTGAATGAGTACTGGGTAGTGCTCCAGCATAGGAGGTATGTAACCAGACAATATCTTCACAAAATATTTGAAGACATAGAAAAATGATAATAATTTTATGCTAAGGAAATAAGACTGGAAAAACAAATATATGAAGACTTTAATTCTAATATCTAATTCTGGGTCTCTGCCTTCTTGGCACTCCCCCAGCACAAAGCATTTTCTAAATTCATCTTACCTGTTCCCACCAGAGTTTTTAAGCTTCTCAAGGACCAACTCCACTGTCCAAGGCTCCTGTGTATTCCTCACAGTGATTAAAATTTGCTCCCTGTTCCTTGACTGAGAGAAAGAAGGAAGAAATTCCGATTTGGTTATATTGTACGGAGGACATGGAGGGTCGTGACACCTCCCCTGCCTCAGGCAGCGATTAGAACTCGCTGTCCTGGGCCAGAGTCTACTCGTTTTTACCATCTGCCTTTGAGAAGGATTTTTCCATCCAGCGGCCCAACGTTTGCAGAGGCTCCGGGAAGTGTTTGTCATTTACCATCGATGCTGGAAACAAGCATGGCTCTTCTTGGCCCTTTGCGCTCAGGACAGGTTGATTCAGGCTGAAGCACAGAAGGGAGATGGGTGCCAACTTCCCATCTTGTAGGGAACCCATTTGTTCAACAAATAGTTATGGGCACCTCGCTCTGTGCCACCCGGTGCTTGGCATGGGGATACGGTGCCTGTAGCTTATTAGTGTAGGAAGATAACGAACAATGCATCTACCTTAGAATTGGAGCTGAGCAGGTGACAGATGCCATCTGAGCCCAGAGGAAGAGGATGAGAGGGAGCTGGCTCGAAGAGGTCATGGGGAGGCCTGAGGTGCAGTGTGGCAGGAGAGGGAAGAGCAGTCACGAGAGCGTGTCTAGGACAGAAAGGGACACGGTGTGGCTGGAGAGAAGAATGAGAGCGGACGTGATGGGCCGCAGTGAGGTCTGTGGCTGTGAGCCTGAAGGTGATGGGGTAAGAAGCAGCAGGTCGTGGCTTTACATCTCTGAGGAGCTAAATGGACAAGGACGCAAGTCAGAAGTCCAGGAGAGCCATGACGAGAATGTGTCCGTTGTACCAGCAGTGAGAGGCGATGGAAGTCCAGCGCACAGCAAGGCACGCTTCCCGGGTTTCCCAGGGGATGGTGGACAGTGAGCAAAGTAGCATGGGGGAGGGAAAGGGACCAGCAGGGGCCCTGGGAGCAGCAGGCAGACCCGGGTCTAAGCCCTGGTTCTTCTGGTTACTGGTGTGGACCTCTAAGAAGTCACTCCAGTTTTCTGAGCTATAGCTACTTCAACTATCCACTGTAAATAATTTCAATGCTCCTATCCTTATACGTGGGCCAGGGAACCTGCCTTGGGCCTCATGCCTTAGACCAGGGCTGTCAAACTGGCGGCCTGTGGGCCACATGAGGCCCCTGAGGTAATTTTTTGTGGCCCACAATGCTCTGAAATAAAATGAAAATAGAAAAAATGGTTATGAAGAAAATAGCGCTTAGGGGAGATCGAGGCAATACCGTACACACAATTCCCTCGTTAACCCTTTAACTACTGAAGACGAGGATACACGTGGCCCAGTGCCTTTCCCGGGGGCCCGTGGGCGTGTATAAACACACTGACTCCATTCCGGCGACGTTTGTAAATGTGATGTGGCCGCGTGAATCTTGCCTGCTGCACCAAATGGCCTGTGTTTTAACTGAGTTTGACACCCCTGCCTTAGAGAGTTCTGTTCTGGGCTTCCGCAAGGTCATGGGGGCTAGGGGACTGGCCCATTCAAAGGCTACTGCTTCCCTTCTCCCCCATGCTCTGCATATCAGGACTCCCGATTTTCCACCCAGGCGACCCACATTCAGGCCTGTGCAGGCCTCTTTCCTGGTCTGGGGAGTGTGGCTGAAGGTGAGACTCTTAGGCTAGGAGAAGAAAGGACGGGGTCCATGGCTGGTGCTGAGGCCTCGCTTTTCCTTACCCCTCTGTGTTCCAGGCGCCAAGGATATAGAATTGAAACCTGCCTTTGAGGGTGTTCTAAAGGTATATTTGTCAAGGCAAGAGGAAAGAACAAACATTGTCCCACAGTTTGTTAGCTTGGTTTATAGCTTTCAAATATTTAGACACATGGCATGTGGGCCTCCCTGGTGTGTTTGCTTTGGACCTCTCAGAAGTTAGCGGTGGACCTGATTACAGGCCTGGCTTGCTGGTTTATTTTAAGAAGGAAAGGACACCGCACGTTGCACATAAATATGAGCTATTACTCGTCCAATCGCCCTCCTCTGCAGCGTGGCATCTTTAGCAGAGTTTGTCCCTTTATCTTGTGGACACTTGTAGAATTCGATATCTAGAAGACGGTGTAGGGAGTATTTCCAGGCCCGAGACCGGCACATCCTGCTGACAACTGAAAGGAGGGCCCCCCAGGCATCCGCAGCATTTGAAGGAAACCAGAAATGAAGCCACTAAGGACCACAGTGAAGCAGCCCTGATGGGCAAAGGAGAGCCTTCTAGATTCTCCTAAGTATCATCGCACCCAAAGAACCAGGCTCCTTTGAACAATGGAAAGGGCCCAAGATAGGAGCAAGGAGAACAGGGTCCAGTCCGATTCCGTTCTCAATTCGAACTTTGTCAAGTCACTTTCCCCATTGGGCGGTTTCCTCACCACTAGCACGAGAGGGTCAAGCTCTGGCATCTTCTGACCCATGATTCCATCACACTTCCCACTCACAAAATAGAATCTACGAGTATCCTGCTGGGGGTGCCGGGAGGCAGGACAAGAAAGTGCCAAGTGGAAGCATCTGGCAGATGCCACACATCTGGGCCAGCAAGAGGTCAAAACCAGATGCACAGAGAGAAAGAATCTGGTGGGCTTGCCCTGGGGTTGGGGTGAGAACTACCCGGGGAGACTTGTGAACATGGCCACACCGCAGTATCCTGTGGGAGAGCCTGCTTGTTCTGGGCCCTGCTTTAAATAGGGTGTATGGTGGTGGACGCGGTGGGGGTGAGGTGGTCGCAGACCCGCAGCCAGGATGAGCAAGTCTAGGGCCTGCAGTAGAGCTCTGCCCCTTATGGAAGCAAACCCAGAGATACCCAGTTGTTTCATGAACTCAACAGCTCTCCTAGAGGCTGAGCCAACAACTGCTGCTGATGAGTTTATTCATTTCATTGCCACCAGCCAACCTCTGGTGATACCGTAGAACAGGGGTGGGTATTAGGGGAGAAACTGTTGTCGCCAACAGGGATGACATTGAACTTAATCACTCTATCACTAAGAGAATCTAGACCATAATCATGAGCTTTAGAGGTGTGCTTGTTGTCCATCACACAGAGCACGGGGGAGGGATTCCAGGGGAAGCCGGTCCATGGATCTTCATAGTCGGCCCCTTTCCAGGAATTCTACCCCTAGTACACAACTCCCTAACTGGGCACACAATCCCCTTATACTTAGCTGCTCTCCTAAAATCAACTTAAACTGACTTTCCCCAGAGATGTTAAAGCAAATGGGATACACACTTTTTCTCCCTCCCCATCCTGTCCAGTGAGGGAGGTAGGGAGGAAGTACAATTGACTTGAACAACATGGGGGTTTGGGGTGCTGACCTTACACACAGTCAAAACTTCGAGTATAACTTTTGATTCCCCTGAAACTTAACCAGCTCTCTGTCGTTGATGGGAAGACTTACTGGTAACAAAGAGTCAATGAACACATACTTTGTATATTATATGTGTTATACACTGTTTTCTTACAATAAAGTAAGCTAGGGGAAAAAATATATTTAAAAAATTATAAAGAAGATAAAAGACATTTACAATACTTATTGAAAAAAGATTCTTATATAAGTGAATGTGTGCAATTCAAACCCATGTTGTTCAAGGGTCAGCTGTATATTATAGTACACAGTTCAGGCTTCAGGGATCTTGGGTTTAGTCTTGGCTCTGTCACATGTTATTGGACTTCTTCGGGAAAATATCTAAACTTTTGAGCCTTAATTTTCTCACCCAAGCCCTGGGGGTAACAATACCTACCATTATGCGCTGTTGTGAGGGTTAGAATTAATACCCATAAAATGCTTGACCTACAATAATGTTGTAATAACTATGTATGGTGTCAGATGGGTACTAGACTTATTGGAGGAATCACTTCATAAATTATATAAATGCCTAACCACTGAAATGAATATAAAATAATATTGAATGGCAACTATAATTATATATATAGTCATGTGATATAGAGTACAGCATAAGGAATATAAGCAATGGTATTGAAATAAACTTCTTTTTTATATATATATATATATTTATTTATTTTATTGTTTTTGAGAGAAGGTGAGACAGAGACAAAGAAAGAGAGAAGGGGTAAGGGCCCAGAGCAGTCTCCATAGTTGTACATCATTAGCTGTAACATGGTTTCATTCTACACAGGTGAATGAAGGCTACACAGGGCGGGAACCAAACCCGGGGGCCTCCTGCATGGGAGGCAAGAACCTTCACTGCCATCCCGGTGGTTACCAGTTGCCCCACAGTTCAGCATATGGGTTTGCATGGGTCAGGGCTAAGAAATGAACCACGAACCTCATGATTGTGAGGCAAGCGCTCAACCTCTGAGCTATCCCGGCATTTCTATTAGCTATATATGGTGTCAGATGATTAGAAGACTTGTTGGGGTTATGTCCTTGTGAGGTGTGTAAATAGCTAACCATTTTGTTGTTTTGTTTTTTTAAAGATTTATTTTTATTGTTTTTGACAGAGACAGAGAGATACAGAGACAGAGAGAAGGGGGAGGGCCCCGAACAGTCTCCACAGTTGCACATCATCCGTTTTTCCACATAGTTTTATTCCACAGGTGGGCACGAGGCTGCACAGGGCAGGAACTGGGCCGGGGTCTTGCCCCGGTGAGAACTGAACTGGGGGCACTCCCCAGTTCAGCACATGGGTCCGCACGGGCCGGGGCCGGGATTTGATCCTCGGTCCCCAGGGCTGCAAAGTGAGCACTTAACCCACTGAGCCATCCCGGCTTCCCCATGTTTTGTACACCTGAAACTAATAATGAAAAAGGAAAAGAAATGAAAGAAAAAGAAATGCCTGACATAACATTTGACACGGAGTAGAAGCCCAATAAATGATGTTTCTTATGTCTTGTGAGCCAACTGATTGCGCACCACCTGAAACCGGGCTGCCTGAGGCTTGTGGGAGTCTAACGCCCAGCAGGAGCACATATTAAACAGTCAGGCTGGCAGGATCCCCAAATATTTTAGCTGCCTTATTTGTCTTCTTTGAACCCGAGGTAGCTCTGTTTGGAACCTGACACCAGGAAAACAGGACGGATCACAGAGCAGACAAACACGCCCCCACGGTTCAGCCACAGTTTTCAGGCGCAGACTCGGACCGCTTCCCGCGGGGTGCAGCCAGCCACTTCAGCATGGTCAGCTGCCTTTCTACGGACTAACGTCTTATGACTATGACTGGTCTGGTTCACAGAGAGAACTGGCAGCCGACAGGAGGAGAAAACTCGATGCAGGCACACCGAGATGGGCTTACTTCAGACATTCTGGGATGAGAAAAACCAAGGTACAGAGGACAGATTGAACACACAGAGAAATCACGTCTGATGAGTCACTTTTGGGTTTAAGTTTCATGATCGGATCACAATGTTTAGCAAGCAGAATCAGCCCGCTTTGAAAATGGTTGTTGGGAAGGATGTCATCTGCTTATGGGAAGGAAAGAGAGAGCAAGAGGGTGACAGTGATAGAGAGAGAGATGGAGGGAGGAAGGAGGAAGGACATGGAGAGGAATAAAAAGAAGGAAGAGGAAAGGAGGGGGAAGAGGAGGAGGAAGCATAGGAGAAGGCAGGGAAAGGAAGAGAAGAGAGGGAAGGAAATTTTCCAGAATGGGTGCTATGGTCTGAATGTGTACAACCCCCACCCCTCCCATCCCAAAATTCATATGCTGAACTCCTAACCCCCAAAGTGATGCTATAAGCAGGTGGGGCCTCTGAGAGGTGATTAGGTCCTGAGGGTGGAGCCTTCATGAATGGGATTAATGTCCTTATAAAGAGACCTCAGAGAGCTCCCTCTTCTCTTCTGTCATGTGAGGACACAGGCAGAAGGTGCCAACTCTGAACCAGGAAGTGGGCTCTGACCAGACACCGAATCTGCTGGTGCTTTAATCTTGGACTTCAGCCTCCAGACTGTGAGAAATAAATTTCTGCTGTTTATAAGCCACTCAGTCTGTGGTATTTTGTTAGAGCAGACCCAATGGGCTAAGACAGTGGGATATATTCTTCCCCCTGTGGCCTGGTGTCCTGAAGTCCAGAGCCTGTGTAAGTGACTAGGATACCTTTCCCCACCCCCCTCACGAAGACCTTGGTCCACGCAGTCCTGGCTGATCTAGCTGTTATAGGGTGACCAGACGTCCCGCTTTTGGTGGGACAGTCCCAATTTTTAACAATTTGACCTGCGTCCCGCGGCATTTTAAAAAAGTCCTGATTTTTGGAAAGAATGCACGACAAGCTAGGGAACGGCGGTAGATAGACCGCATTTTTAATCAAGATCCCCCTCCCCCCCTGGTCAATGGTGTCCCGCTTTACCAATGTTAAAATCTGGTCACCTTAGGTAAGGACCACGTCGTGCTGGAGCTAAGAGTTCTGCATCTGAGCCCCACCTGCAGCCCACCCCCAGCTCCGACAGCTTCATTGTGCCTGGTCTCTGTAGGACCCACTCTCTTCTCCTGAGGTCTGACCAGTTTTCTGAGCCAGATTCCCCTACGGGCACTTCTGCATCGCAGTGCAGAAGCAGTTGGATTATCTATGAAGTTTTCCAAAGGGAAAAGGAACCAACTTCTGGCAGTTGGGAGACAACAGCACCTTCGAGTGACTATATAAAATCCTCTCAACCTTCACTCCACCCACAACTGACCCTTCTTATTCTGAAGTCCAGCTGTATAAACAACTCAAGCCTATGGGACTTCAGAGACTAAAAGAAATCAGACAGACACATAAAGAAATCAGGCAGAGGCTAAGTTTAAAATATAGTTAAGATCCAAATTTTGAACATCATAATCCTTCTGAACTATATCTTTACAAAAGGCTTCTGGTCATCAGAAGAACCATTAGATTTTAAAAACCTGTTCACGTATAAACATGCCCACACAAATACATCTTGTACCAGCCAAATGCTAGTTTCTGGGCTAGAAAATTGTTGTGTGGTCTGACTTAAGTATTACAAGGGAGTAGAGAAATGTTTAATAGACGAGGTTAGATGTACCTAACTGCTGTTCCTTGAATACATAGATTCTCTCGTCTTTATCTAAATGTACAGATTACATTTCCCTCGCCCAGATATCTACTCCTCTAAGTAGAATTGGTGTCCCTCATCTGTCACCTGGGGCAAAAGACAACTCTAACACTAAACCCTGAGGTCACTGATCTCTTGCCCATCTCTCCTACTAGTGTCCAAGCCCTGTGAGGTCACGGATGGTGTCTCATCCATTTCTATCCCACCCAGGGCTGGGACACAGTGGGCACCTCGTCAGTGGTGCCTGTATAAGTAAACAGATGAACGAATAAATGAGCACACACTCTCATAAACCTGTGTGCTTAGTTTCTTCTGCTAAAGAAGGAATGGGAGGCACACAAGCTAAGCCAGGTGTCAGAAGTGCTCTGGTTGGGTGGCTGGCAATGGGGTGGTTGGTTTGAGAGCCAGGTCATTTGTTGTCTCACCTTTTAGGCAGGAGCTTGATGGGGCTTTCCTAGTTCACCTCACACGTGATCTGGCCACCATTAGCCCTCCTACACTGACTTCCAGAAAGATAGGCGGGGATCTGTCCCCATTATCCCATACGGCCTATGTGATCACTCCTTTCTCCTCAAGAGCTAAAACAGGGTAGTAGGTGACTCCATCTTCTTTTTCAGCAAGGGCCAAACTTTGCCATGTCCTTTCTGCAGAGGGAGAGACTGAGGGGAGAAAGAGGTCACTTCCCCTGGTGGGTCTGCGGCTTGCACGGGAAGGTGGCCACCTGTCAGGGACTTGTCATTTCCCTCCAGCCCTGAGCTTGGGAGCAAGGCGCATTACAATGTTTTCCATTCATTAACTGCCACTTGGGAAAATTCCACAACTTGCCCCACCTTCTCCCACGGCCCAGGTGGCTGAGGTGTTAGCACCTGAGTATCAGGAATGTGTATGTACCAAGTGCCGGCAGAACAAAGGAAGACAGGTCTCAGTGCATTTCTGGGCCTTGAATTCATTTTTGTGGCATGTTGGCTTGAACAAGGTAGAGAGAATTTAGGCCCTTTCTGGCTTTAGGCCCCATATAGGTCGGAAATTCTCCTGTGTGTTCTGTCCTGGAAGACTGGGCTGGAATGTAAGGGCCAGGGCTGAGGCAAGGCCAGAGGCTGTGGGAAAGAAATGAGCTAAGAAGGAGGGTTCTGTGAGGGCAAAGCAGCAAAGACCCACCTCTTGGGAGTTCGAAGAGCAGAAGAACCGAGGCTGGAAAGGCCAAGTGAGGCTGGGTCTTCTCACAGCTCAATCTGGGCCTGGCCCTGCCAGAGCCTGGCCTGTTTGCTCACCACAAAGCCCATTCCTGTGGTAGTCCAGGGGTAGACAGGGGTTTGGGAGCCTTTGATTTTAGTTTGCATCCCATTTCTTTGCATATTTGAGACATTTGGAAAATAAGAACAAAATGAAAATTTCGAGTTGTATACCTGGAACCTATGTAACTTTCCCTAACCAATGTAACCTTATACATTTAACAACAACAACAAAGTTCAAAAAGAAAAGAACAATCATTCATATTCTGACCACCCATAATTAACTATCAGAGTACTAGTATTTCAGCATATTTGCTTTTAAAGTTTTCCATACTGTATATTATCCTCAAAATGTATATTAATTGTAAGTAAATTGATTCTTCTTTTGAAAAGATTAGACTATTAGAGATAAGGCTAAGTCCCTTTTGACCAATGCTTGCCCCTCCCTTCCGCCCCCAAAACAGTCACTGCTATAAGTTTAGGGTGTAGTTTCCTTTTCTGTGGTTTCACTGTTATACACACAAGTATATAAAGCACACACACAGTTTCATTTTGGTCATTTTTTAAAAATTTTTTCCTAATGGTATAATCCTGCGGGTATTGCCCTACAACTCGCCTTTTTCGAACAGGTGCTTGGTGTTGATACACATGGGTCTGAGCCACTTCAGTGAGTCAAGTGCGTAGCCCTCCTTCGCAAGAGGACAGGGCTTCATGGCCGGCTTGGGGCCTGCTCGCCTCGTTCTTGGCTCCATCTTACTTTGCTACTTTTATTCACCCCTTTGACTCATTTCCCCCATCTACTTAAATATGTTTTCTTTGGGTGTATTGTAGATGTGAATCTTTTTTAATTAGGCTGCGGTCCTTTTAGGGAACAAGGTAGCAAGAAGATCTGTAAATGAAGGTAGTGTGAAGTATTTCAGGTAATGGTGGGAGCAGTTTGGAGTCTGGTCCCAATGAATTAGGAGGTTCCAAGGTATTCTGAGGCTTGCTCTACTTCACTGAGGAGAATTCTCCAGGTCCCAGCCATCCCAACCCCTGCAGGTCCCAGCCCTGGCCGGTCTCTCTGTGCCACTGGGTCTTAATCTGTGTCCACTGAGTGGCCGGCTCAGTCTTCAGTTCTGCTACCGCCCTGCTGTGAGCCCAAGCCCCTCCTGGGCTCTCAGCCCACAAAGAGCTTCTGCTGACTCAGCCATGACTCACCAGCAGTGGGCCCCAGCAGGCGAGGCTGCTCCTTCCAGAGGTCTGAGGACAGTCTGGAGTTGCCAAGCTGCAGACATTGCTGACCTCTCTTCAAATGACTGAGAAAATCTGATTTGCGGCAGCTCAGACTTCAGGGTTTGAAGCTCCCAGAACATCTGCTCTCAACTCAAACCAGTCATTAGTGGGATTGCAGAATGGAGGTCAGAGTTTTCTAAGAGGCCAAGTGTTGGAAAGAAAAGAGCACTGGACTGTGGGTTAGGAGACCTGGCAGCTGTCTAGTCCTGGCGTTACTGCTTGCCAGCTTGCAGCCTTAAGCACATCTCTTTCTTTCTCTTCTCCCCATAAAATAGGGACTATAGGACCCAAATGAAAATTTCTTTAATTATTCAATAACTATGACTGAGCTCCTTGGATGTGCTAAGAAGGGGCCGGGGACAGAGTGATGGACAAGAGCGATGAGGCGTCCCCTTGCAACTGTGGTGAGCAAAGAAAGGCATTAACAATGAAATAAACCAACCAACATGGTTAATTTTAGCTACTGATGAGTACCAGCAAGACAAGAAAATAAGGTGACCCGAGGGAGAGTCCTGGGGTCAGCTGGGGCTGGCATCAGCGAACACTGTGGGAGACTTCAGTGGTGAAAGGTGTGGGTGCCTTGAGCAGAGCTGAGGACTGCTGGGGTCTTCCTCATCTCCTCCTCATGTGGGGACGTTATGTGGAGGAGGTGGGGTCCCTCTTGGAGCTATGCAGGACTTGGGGAGGAGATGACCCAGGTTAAGATCATTCCTGTGCTTTTCTCCGCAGCCATTCTTGGGTTTTGTGCTCCATGGGGCTGCTGCAAGTTCATGGGTGCGTTACAGCCCGATTTTCATCTGTTTCTAGTTCTTTACTTGTTACTTTTTTTTTTTTTTTTTTTTTGAGAAGAACAAGCATTGGGACCTCCTAGTGTGCTCAACTTGCTGAGATCACTTCTCTTTACTTTTAAATTACCCCTGGGGGTGGGGGTGGGGAGGTGAGAGGGGGTGGGGTGTATGGGGAGGGGGCATCAAATGTAAAAACAAAATTTTTTTAACTAATAAAAATAAATCATAAAAAAAAAAAGTTTCTTTGAAATTTTTTCCTCAGTGGCCGCTCTAGAGATTACAATTCGAGTATACATCTTCAAGTTATCACCATCTACTTTTCACCAATACTGATATTTTTGGGTGAAAAAAGAAACTTTGCACTAGAATTGCTCTATTTCTCACGCCCCCTGTGCTATTATTGTCAAATGTGTGAAAACCCCACAGTGTGATGTTACAATTTCTGCTTTGAGCAATCACATGTATTTTCAAAAGGTTAAGAGAAGAAAAGATAATATAATTTACATTGTGGTATATGCTTTTATGAATATTTATCCACAGGCTTGCCATTCCTAGTGCTTTTCACTTTTCTCTCCGAACTGGTTACCCTCTAGTATTGTTTCCTTTCAGCCCGAGGACTTCCTTTAGCTCTCCCTGTAATATAAGTCAAATTCTCTCATTTTGTGTATCTGGAAAAATATTTGTATTGATTTTATTTTTTTTAAGATTTATTTTTATTGTTTTTGATAGAAAAAGAGCGACAGAGACAGAGAAGGGGGAGGGCCCAGAACAGTCTCCATAGTTGCACATCATTGGTTTTTCCACATAGTTTCATTCCACAGGTGGGCGGGGCTGCACAGGGCAGGAACTGGGCCGGGGTCTCGCTCTGGTGAGAACTGAACTGGGGGCACTCCTCAGTTCAGCATATGGGTCCACACGGGCCTGGCCGGGATTCAATCCTCCGTCCCCGGGGCTGCAAAGTGAGCGCCTAACCCACCGAGCCATCCCGGCTTCCCCTCAATTTCATTTTTAAAGAATAGTTTTATTGGATCGTGAATTCCTAGGTGACAGTTCTTTTTGTTTGTTTGGCACTAGCCTTCCAGCCAACATTGCCTCCTATGAGATGTCAACAATTAATTGTATTGTTGCCATAAACATGGTGCATCATTTTTTTCTCTTGCTACTTGTAAGATTCTCTCTTTTCTTTGATTTTCAGTACCGGTATTTGGACCACGATGTTGAAGTATGGTTCTCTTTGTGCTTATATTATGTTGAGTTCATTGTCTCTTAAATTGTCCTAGTCCTTTGGGGCCACTATAACAAAATAGCATAGACTGGGTGTCTTATAAACAACAGAAATTTATTTCCCACTGTTCTGGACACTGGGAAATCCAAGATCAAGGTGCCAGCAGATCTGATGTCTTGTTAAAACCTGCTTCACAAATGGTCATTTATCTTTTTGCTATAGCTTCACCTGGTGAATGGGAGGAGGTGGTCTCTCAGGCCTGTTTCACAAGGACACTAATTCTAATTCTTTTCCAGATAAATAAAACTGAGAGAATTTATTTCTATCCTACTTACTTGAGGCTCCATTCTCATGACCTAATCATTTTCCAAAAGCCTCACCTCCTAACTTCATCACATTGAGCATTAAGTTTCAACATGAACTTGCTGGGGACACAAACATCAGACCATAGCACTTAAGTCAATGCTATTCTCTAACACTAAAGAATTTTCAACTACTTTTTTCCTCAAGTAATTTTTCTGTGCCTTTTTCTCTTTTTTTTTCTCTGGGACTCCTATTACCTGTATATTTGAATACTTTACATTGTCTGGCAGGTCTCTAAGGCTGTTCATTTTTCTTAGCATATTTTGTTCTCCTTCTTTGGATTGGGTAACTTTTTTATATATATATATATATATATATATATATATATATATATATATATATATATATCTTCAAATTCAAAGTTTCTTTCTTCTGACATCTCAGATCTGCTGTTGAACCTATCTAGTGAATTTTTTTTACAATTCCCAGTGAATTTTTAATGTTATTTTTGTTGTTTTCCACCCCAGAAATCACTTTCAATTTTTTTTTTATAATTTCTATTTCTCAGTTGAGATTCTCTTTCTGTTGATTCATTGTTAACATAAATTCTTATAGTTCTTTGAGCATGTATTTTTTTAATTCCTTGAACATAATTGTAACAGCTTGGAATCAGATTCTATTGACTTTTTTTGGTCACAGTTTTCTGTTTTGGTGGTTTGTTTGTTTTTATGTTTGTTTGTTTTTGGGGGTCTTTTTTTGTATGTCTAGTAA